>CAJHQQ010000466.1:0-190298 GCA_905132885.1 Moricandia moricandioides
AAAAGGGCGAATGGGCAACAAATCGATGAAAAAAGAGAAGTTGGTCGACTAGTCAAAATTCGTCGATCTCCATTGGCCCTAGTCGATCTTGGGTCTGATCTGCGTGAAAAAAGTTGAAAATTTCTGTTTTCTTTAAATTTTGGTCTGGTTTAACCTAGAGATTCGTGCAAGACGTGTTCAGACCTATTTTTCACTTTTCTTAGCAGTTTTTTCAGAGTATGTTATTTTTACATTGGATTTGCTTTGGCTATGGAGATTGTAAGCATTATGGAGAAGAAATTTAAACTCTTCATAGAGAAGCTTTTCTGAACCCTTGGTTTATTCTATTTCATCAATGAATCATTCAGTTATTTTCTGTGTTCTTCATTATATGTCTGAGTAATCCATCAGTTAGGCTAGGTCTAAATCAAAGGAATCCATGAATCATTGAAACCGATATGATATATAGGGAATAAATCATATGGTTCTTCATCTAGATTAATCTCATTGCTTGAACTGGACTGCGAACCTAGTTCATGATCTCTAGGATGTTTAATGCACCGAAAGTGATTGTTTAAACTCTTGAAACAAATCTAGATGAGCAAGTAATCGTAACCGACGGAAGTTGTTGTTAGGAAACTTGTGAACAAATCAAACCTGTTAGACTGCATGTTTAGGATTCAAAATTCAACGGAAGTTAGTATTTAGATTACTAAAACATAAGATTTAGTACTGCGGAAGTAGACTAAATTAGTTGAGTTGTTTTAGTTCAAGAACGGTTGTTAATCATATTCCTTATTTAATATTCATTTCATAATTGATGTTCCCTAAAAGTTTCCCAATGCCGAGTGTTTTAATCCATAGGTTTAACTTCGTTTACATTATGTTATTTACATTTATCGTAATTGAAACCACAAAAACAAACTCTTTTCATTCTAGGTTGATTCTTCTCTCGTAGTTTCATAGTGTAACTTTGGTTTCTGAGGAATTTGATCCCTATATACTACCGCGCACACCCGTGCATTTGCGTTTGGTTTTACTGGTAAAACCTAAGTACATCAGCTTCAGAACTAGCAGGGTGCTCAGTTCTCTTTTCTGTGTCTAAAGCAGTCTCAGCAAATAGCTTCTCCGCTTATTTTCCCTAAGTTTTCTCACATCTCAGCTTTGTTGGATTATAGTTCTCAACTCTATGATTCATCACACTCTTTCCAGGAAGAGTTCTTTGTTGCCTCTTAAAAGTTTCAGCATTTTGAGCAAGCTAAATATGTACTCTCTTCATATGGCTACTTCCGGCATCATACTTAGTGTTAAGCTCAGTGAGCATGTCATCCATCCTGGTGTTGATCTCAGCAGTTGCTTGATTCATTTCTTTCACTTGAACTTTCTGGCTTTGGAGTAGTTACTGCTGCATAAGAGTAGCAAGATTCTTCAGCTCATCTTGAGAGCTGTTCACTGTAGCTGGAGTGGCTTGGAAGTTGCTGCTCTGTGGCTTCTGAGGGTTTGCAGGCTGGAAGTGATTCTTCCCCTGAGATAACTCTTCTACAGCCTTTTGAGAAGGCTATTCAGTTACACTTTCGTCTACAAAATAAACAGCTCTTTGGCTATGCTTCAGCACGATATTAATTTTTGCAGTCAACTCTCTCCACTTAGCCTCAACACTATTGAATTCCATGGTTTGATCATGCTCCTGAAACTTATTAGCTGAACTCACAGCCATGTTATCAATCATCTCAAACATTCCATCGGTTGTCTGAGTCATGAAGTCTCCCTTGCTCGCAGATTTCAGAGCATTGCAGTACTCCCAATCAACTTCATCATAGAAAATACCCAGAATATGATGATCATCAAATCCATGGTGAGGACACTCCATGCGATACTCATTAAACCTCTCCCAAGCTTCACAAAATGGTTCATCAACATGCTGATGAAATGATGAAATCTTATTTCGCAGAGCAGCCGTTTTTGCCTTGGTGTAGAAGTGTCCCAAGAAGGTTGATCGGACTTGCTCCCATGATGTTAGAGAACCAGTTGGCAGTGAATTCAACCATCTTGAAGCCTTGCCAGCGAGAGAGAATGGGAACAATACACACTTGATGAAATCAGGTGTCACTCCATTTGTGCGAGTAAAACTGCAAATCTCTTCAAAATTCTCAATGTGATCCACTAGAATTTCTGCAGGCAACCCATGAAATATTTTCCTCTGCACCAGTGTGATCATAGCAGGCTTTATCGTAAATTATTTCCTTGCACAAGCTAGAGGAGCAATGGCAGAGCACGTAGTTGGGAAGTTACACGCAAGATTTCTCTGCCCAATCGGAGCAGCTTGTTGTTGCGCAGCTTGATGAAAAGCTTGCTGCTGCTGGATGGTCTGGTGCATCTGGAGCATCTGTTGTTGCATCCTTTGCAACTCAGCACCTAGTTCATTCTTCTGGCCTCTGTAGCCCATGATGACGTTATTTAGCCTTTTTGTTTGTCGGTTAGTTTTTTCCAACCTTGCTAGTTCATGATTGCTTAGCGTTACCAAGGATTCTGAGGTGCTACTTCGAGTGTTTTTACTGGTCATACACCTGGTACATACGCGGAAAGCAAAAGTTAAACAAGTTATAAGTCAAAAACAGAGGTAAAAAGCTGGTTCCCGTCGCAATGGCGCCAAAACTTGATACACTGAAATTGTGTTTCACTACTGCAATCTAACACTGTAGATGTAGTATTTGAGATTCAATTCCAGAGGACTGTTCTTACAAATTTTTCTATGAGATCGATATCAAACTAAGACAAAAAAACAGAGTGGTGTAAAAATAAGAAAATAAAATAAAGCAAGAAAAATAGATGGATTGGTTTGGTTTGGTTTCAGATTATAAACGAGCTAAGCCTAGGGTTAATAATCGGAAATGAAAGAGCATGTATCACACATATATTCAAGAAAAACCGCAGCAAGTCTTAAATTCGAACAACCAATCAAGATGGAAACACTTCCGTGGCATCTATCATTTTATCATGCATTACTAATATCTAAATTGTCGTTTGAATCAGAGAAAGATGATAAACATTATGATCAGATTCGATATGTTCACAATTCCCTTTATCATCGACTTTCGTTGGTTAAGGACAAATCGCCCATCTATGCTCTTTCTAGCAACCTAAATCAGTTTTGATGAATAGATTCAACTTAAAATCAGAGACTAAATTGTCCGTTTTTTCTCAGCATTAATTTCAACTATAGATGGAGACAATCAAAACATCACTCCTTTTTTGTGTTTAGGACATGAATCTATGATTTCCTAACACCCTAGACTAAGAAAATTGACTACTGAGCCATAGCAACATAGATTTTAGGAATAATAAAAAGAGGGTTTAGGATTCTTCTCAAGAGTGTGTAGAGATCCTTCTCCCTTCACAAGATTACAAGCTTCTCTCCATAAAAATCTCTCTAAAAAGTGGCGTATTCTGTGAAAATAATAAGAAAAGGTATTTTTGCAGGTCTGTGGCGGCTCAGGTAGAAAAAAGGAGGATCCCTAGGTAAAATTCTAAAATATTAGAAGTTTCCGTAAAAATCTTGAGCAGCAGAGCGGCTGCTTCGTTCAGGATCATTCGCTCGTCTACTCTGTCTGGTTGCTCCGCTGGAAAACTCCAGTTTGCATTATTTTCTTCATGTGTCCCTCCAAGAGCCTTCAAAAATACTCCTGACCTCAAATGACTCGAAAAGGACTAGAAAGACTCGATAATGACCTTAAAAAAAATAGAAAGCATATGTACATTGTGTCAAAAACACCATATATCAGTTACAAATCACATAAAGTGAACAGTTAACTTCCTGGTGATGATAGATGGATACGAACACATGATTGATAAAGATAGAATTTTTCAAGGAGACAAAGATAAGCCAAAATCTTGATGGCTTTATTAAATTATTGCATGCTTACATTATGTTCTCAGCTTTGACTTATATAGAAAAACATGTAGACTACTAACTAGAAAAATCTAATCTTAATCAATAAAAGAAAACCAAAACTTATTTCTAATTTATTTAAGAAACCCAAAACCTATTTCTAATTGGTTTATAAAACACCAAACCTAAGCCTAAAAGGTTTTGGAATTAAAGAAAATAATAGTTACACTTAACTAAGAGATTTAGACCAAGTAAGGCCCAAGGTGGTCGATCCTTCTTCTTTATGACCTGATATGGGCCTTTCTCCACCAACACACTTCTGAACCCGGCCCATGGACCTTCTGATGTCTTCAATATGCTCTCTTGGTCCATTAGGTCGTGTGTTCCATGCTGCCAAATCAAAACCAAGCTTTGATACATCGCTTTCCATTTTATCTTCCATTGTCGACCATTTACTCTTTCTTGCTGATCAATATGGCAAGCTGGTCGTCCAGCTTTCCCAAGGTCGTGTTGCAACTCTTCCTGGTCTTCTTTGGCTCATGTTCTTGTCGAGCTATGATCTTGATTGCTGGTTCATGTTGTTCCAAGGCCATATCATGAGCATTATTCTTCCCTCGGTCAAATACTTCATGAATCAAACCAATGATCTCATTGAATGACCCATTGAACCAAACTCCAAGCACTGACCTAGGTGTTCCACCTCATTTTGTTATAAATAGAGAGCTTCCATCTCTTTTATTCTCCATTAGAAATCCAGAGCGAAACATGCAGAGTTCTAGAGAGATTAGAAACCATAACCGTCAAGGTGTCTCCTTTTCTCTTCTCTCTCTCTCTCTCTTCCCCTCACCCTCATTTACATTCTCTCTGTCGCTCTCTATATATTTTTCTCTCTATTGCACCCTCATTCATATTTTCTCTCTCTCCCCCACTCCCTCTCCCCCTTTCTCCCTCTCCCTCTCTCTCTCTCTCTCTCTCTCTCTCTCTATATATATATATATATATATATATATATATAGAGAGAGAGAGAGAGAGAGAGCATGTGAATGAGGGTGAGAGAAAACAGAATGTGAAAACGTGAATGAGGGTGAGAGAAATATGTAGAGAGACTAATTGAGTGAGATAGGGAGAGATACAGAGACATAGTGAATGTAAGAGAGAGAGAGAGAAGACATATTTATTTCTCTTTCTCTCTCTTTCTATATTTTGCTCTCACCCTCATTTATTTATATATATATATATATATATTTCTGTCTCACTCATTTTTGTCTGTCTATATGTCTCTATCAATATCACTATCCATCTCTCTCTCACTTTAGACTATGTATCTTATTTATGTATTTTATTATAGTGTGTATCTACAAATAATATACAGAGTATATCATCATAAGTACAAAGAAAATACTCAACAATCATGAAGACCGACAAGATGGGACTCGACTGACAATATGGGACTCACACAAAGATTTCTGCAACAAAATAACAAAATTTTACATTAGCCAACCAATCAAACTGCCGGCACAATTCAGGAGAACACACGTATGAAGACCTTATTCAAGAATTTTCAACTATAATACCCCACTCTAGCAACAAAGAGAGACACGAGCGATTTCACTCTCTCATATTTTCTCTTAAAAACTTTTCAAATTTCTCAGATTTCAAGTTTTAAAATTTTAATTTTGTATTCTCAGATTAAACTTTGTTTTCCAATCCAAAATCAATCAAGGGACAATTAGGTAGATATACACTTTATAAGAGAAAAATTTTAAACTACCCTACGCGCTTGAAAACTCCAGTTTCCTGTAGATAATTTTGTACCCCATTCCGATATTACCCTTTATTGAAAGCATGTTTCCTATTAACTTTACTAAATGTAGATTCATTAGCCTAAGGATTCTAGGTTATTGTTAAAACATAGGGCTGATAGTAGGTTCATTTCCTCCACATAATTGCGTGGGTGTGTGGGCCTTTCTTCAGAAAAAAATCATAATAAAATCTGCACAAAAATCAAGTTGTTAGTGTATGGCGGAAAGTAAGAGATATTAGGGATTTGTAGAGTGTCTATAATTTTTTTTAGCTAATGTAATGTTTAACCGCTAAGGTATAAAATTATTATTTTTTTTATTTTTGTAACACATGTATATAACCTTATAAATCATCTAATATATATGGGATAACAATTGAACGATGCTATATAACGACAAAAAAATAGGTTTAGATAATACAATGTATTACCACTAAGTTATATTGTTATATTCAGTCTATAATATACAACATCTTGAAAACTACGAAGTTAACGTATTATCTGCTACATTAGAAGTTATCGTTGATAAATGTAACATGTTATTTTATCTACCAATCTCACTAGAACCATTTACACATAATTGATAATTATAATCTTAGCTTATTGAAACACTTAGAGTCTAGACTATATAATATGCTATATCAATAAATCAACATTGTGTGGTTATAGAATGCCCGTTAAGATAAAATCTTTGTATTAATCGATAAATATAATGTTAGATGTTATATGAAAACATGATGGCACCAGAAGGGTCTTATTTGTGTATTAATATATAACTTAATTCTTATAGTTTCGATAATAAAATTATTAGCAGATAAAAATTGTGTTAGACACTGACGACGAATAGGAGTAGTGTTTAGCCAAATGTGTATGCGCCAATGTTAAATTGTGAAACTTAGGTTGTTATCATATACTGAATATTTAAATTGTTTGTTAATTAAAAATGTTAGACTCTATTAAATATATTTTTATTGGTTGCTAACAATTGTCTTATATGTTAATTTAAACATCTGTGGTTAATCATTATTATATATGTGGTCAAAGTAAAAAATAATGAGAAGTGTGAACATTTGTGATTTGGATATAAGGTAAATATATTTGTTAATTGTTAAGTATTCACATAATATATTAATAATGTAACATAAATCGAGTCTAACAATTGTATTAAATGTTAATTCAAACATTAACGAGTAATTGTTAGTATATACTGCTGGTGAAGGTAGAGAAGAGTCATAAATGTGAAAATTAGTGATTGTATACAAAACATTTGATGTAATTATGTTGATGACATTAGCATGATGACATAAGAGTGAAATTTAGAGTTTGCTACTTGTAAACTTAGAAGATAATAAAATCATCCTAATTGTTCGACTGAACATTGAGAATAATAAACATCTTAGGAAGCAAAAGAAAAAAATGTTGTTTGCTGATAAGATGAACTTATGTTGACACAGACTTGTCCTTTACCTCATCCTGCTAGCCAACTTCTTCATCGATAGACAATACGTCTACCTACAACATTTAAAAACAACAAGTTATAACTTCTACAATATACACTAGACGCAACAATCATTGGGCACTATCACTGCAACATATATGTATGTGGAAGTTAGATATTAGTTGAAGAATATAAGACTTATTGACACTAATAACTACTACAATATACATTAACGTCTAACTAAATTGATATCGCCATATATATATATATATATATATATATATATATATATATATATAATACAATATAAGTTATCATATAACTAAACAAATATTGTGACTACATTGGTCAACTCCAACAAGTTTCTAAAATATAGTTGAAGTTAAATGCTAGTTAAAATTTAACATCTACAGATAATAATAATAGTTACTATGTAAGTTAATAAACTAATTAGATATCATTACAAAATGGGATGAATCAAGAACGCAACAAATAAATAGATCATTGCAAAATCTTATATATATTAAATAAAACTAGGAACTACTGAAAAGGTTAACGTCTAGAAAAAATAATATTAGAAGCTGACAACGAATAGGATAGAGTTTAACAAAATGATTATGTGCCAATGTTAAATAGTGAATTTTTGTTATTAAAAAGATCCGAAAGATGAGATTTTGATAAAAATAGGAGATATAAATGAAGTGGATAGGATTTTGGATATGTCATGAGTAAGAATGAAGAATAGAGTTCACTAAGGAGATGAGAGAAGAGAAAAAAATCTGGTTTACAATCGATAAAAAGAGAAGGAGGAATAAGTATTTCTGATTCAATTTGTAGATATGAATTTATAGGAGAAAGCAGAAAAAGCTGGTGTCTGTAACTGGAGGTGGTGATGGTAAACAAGAGAGGTGGTGGAGACGTTGTATTTCGCAGAAACTCTACCTTATCCCAATGGATTCAATCCTCTTCGGTTTGTGGTATTATTAAATCTTTCTCCAACAGATTTTTCACTAACATCAAACATATTCTCTGGGAGATGCAAATCATCCATATCTCCTAATGTTAACCTTTTTTTATCTACAAAAGGAAGAGAAAAAGATTGGTTTATAATGTAAGAAGAAAAGCGATTTGAAATGTGTGACTTTGTAGAAAATAAAGGAAATCTTACACTATGTAAATGACGACCTTTCATTTACACTAGAAATCTTTAATAGGGTAATAGTGTAGCTAATTACATGGTGTAATAGGGGTTGATTTATGATAGTCTCTGACACAATATCTACTACCACATGATACCATAGCTTAGTGGGTGTATAGGGGTTATTTTGTATTATTTAAAATATAACAGTGCTTTCAACAATGGTAGGGTATTTAACTAATTTTGTCGTTTTCCATATACATATGACCTAATTTCTCATCAATAAATCAAGTCTTTAATCATATTGTTTTTCAAAATTTTCAAATATCAAAGTTATATTATTTACATTATCAAATAACAATTATAAGAAGATCAGTAAAGTAAATGGTATCAGAGCCAAACCGATTACTCAATGTTTTTAAATCCGATGCAATGACATAAAAGTAATATCCCAAGGACATATAAGGGTATTCAAAAAGATCATGTTTTAATTGTATTGATTATTCCATATAAGATATAATGATTATGTAATTAATCAATACTTAAAACAAGTTACAAAAAAATAATAATAATCAATACGCAGTGGAAGTCTCTGTAATCCAGTGGCTTGATTAAGGATTCATTAATGTTTCTACACCAGAAGGTCTATTGTTCAAACCCCAGAAAACGTAAATTATGCAAGTTATTGAGAAAATTAGACGTGCATTCATCAGGTGGTAGAATTATCGGACATAAAATTATCTATATCAGCGATATAATATTTTGTTGTAGTATCATAATTAATCAGATTTAAAAAAATAAAAATAATCAATACGCTAATTTTTCAATGAATTAAATACCACATTTTCTTCGCGAGGATAGAAAGAAAAAAAAATTAGATCCTTGTTCTGTAAACAAGTCAGTGAAAGACAAAAATATGATAAACAGAAAGAGAGAGAGAGAAAGACAGCTAGATCGATTTCTTACAAAATTACCAATATCACTCTTGCACAAGATCACTTTTAGCCACTCACAAAAAAATAAATTAAAATTATAAAGCAGTACACAGACACATCAATTACTAAAATTTCCACAATAGGTTTGTGTATAGTAAACTTATTTTATATATGTCTCTAAGGAAACGTGCTTTGTCCGTGTGCAAAGCTTGTAAAAGATCACCACATGAGCGTCCTACATTGTCCTTTTATTGGTTCTGGAAAACCTCTCTCGGAGTGAGACTAATTCAGGTAAAGCTTGAGCCATTGTCATCCGAACTGTGGGAGATTGTTCACAACACCTTATTCCCACATTAAAAACCATCTTCAAACACTCACCAATAGTACTCATGTTCTTGTTATTAATTTCACCGCTGAGAATCGATTTGTCAGCTATCTCAAGGACATTTTCTGCCATTGCGGACTTGGTATAGCTACGGAGAGTAAAACCTTCCACAAAAAGTTCATCCGTTGGACGCTTTCCAGTGAACATCTCCATCAAAAGAATCCCAAAGCTGTACAAATCCCCTTCCCTCGATGGTTTGCCTCCCATTCCATATTCTTCACAATTATGAAAACAAATGTTATGATTTTAAAAAAAAAATCAGAAAGATAATTCAATATTCACAAATACTTTTACCAGGTGCTGCATAGCCGAGGGTTCCTCTAACACCAGTGGAGCTAACTTGGTTGATGAAGGAGTCTTGGTCAATGATCCGAGCAAGACCAAAGTCACTTACATGGGCGGTTAGATCATTGTCTAGAAGAACATTGCTTGGCTTTAGATCACAGTGAGCTATAGGATCATGGCATTGGGAATGGATATAATCCAAAACAGAAGCCACATCTACCGCTATGTTAAGTCGTTCATATAGCTTCAGCGGTCTTGAATGATTTAATGAGTCTCCTTCTTCGAGTTTCACTTGGTGCAGCCACGTGTCTAGGCTCCCGTTGGGCATAAACTCGTACACTAGAGCCTTGAATTCATTTCCTTTGAAATCTATGCTTGAGCAAGAAGTCACAAGTTTCACAAGGTTTCGATGCCTTATACCTTTCAAGGCTTCACATTCCGCCATGAAGCTCTTGGCTGCGTCCCGCGTTTGAAGATTAAGAAATTTAACTGCAACAGCTTTAGAGTCCGGACCAAGCAACCCTCTAAAAACAGAGCCGAAGTTTCCTGAACCAATCAGATTGCTGGAGGAGAACTCATTCGTCGCAGCTCGAAGTTCATTATAGCTTACTCTTTCGTAGAAAGGGTCTAATATTGGAGGATTCGATATCAAGTGGTTGGTGTTTTTCTTGTTCCTTTTTATAAGAAAACTCAGGGCTAGTAGTGCCAACAACAGAAGAGAAGCTACACCAACACCAACACCAATGAAAATTTTCTTCTTGTTTGATGAATGTTTTCTCTTCCTTGATGATACTACGTTTCGAGGGCATGGCTTTAACTTTAGTTCAGGGATTCCTCCACAAAGATTTCTATTACCAGACACTGAAAACATTTCGGGATGTTGAAACACTCCTTTTGTTGGAACCATTCCCTGAAAGTTGTTACCAGAGAGATCTAAATTCTCCAACGAGGAAAAGTTGGCAAGATATTCAGGTATGTTGCCTGAAAAATTGTTGTTTGATAAGTTAAAGAGTGTAAGTCCTCTCAAGTTTCTGATATCTGGAATAACTCCATCAAATGCATTTCCTCCCAGGTAAAGGTTTTCCATGTAGAGACAATCTCCTATAGTCTCTGGGATGTTTCCATGTAATCTATTGTTTGCAACAGATATCTGAACAACTTGTTTTAATCTTCCAACATCTTTAGGAAACGGACCGGTCAGGCGATTAAGATTCACAAACAATTGAACCAGAGACTCCAACTGCATGATTTCTTGAGGAATAGTCCCGTTTAACCTATTATATCCAATCCAAAGGTATAACAGAAAACGACAGTTTCCAAGACTAGGAGGAATGCTTCCTTCAAAATTATTTTGGAATAAATGGAGTTTCTCTAACCGAGTGATGTTTCCAAGATCACTTGGTATCTCTCCTGACATTCTATTTGAGCTCAGTGCCAAAACATTCAGTCCTGAAATCTTCCCAAGAGTTGCCGGTATTCCTCCTGTCAACAAATTTCTCTCCATAGCAAGCGTTTGAAGGTTTATGAGATTCCCAATCTCATGAGGAATGCCTCCAGATATGAGATTACCTCCAAGGTATATTGCGGTTAGCTCGTTAGAAAGATTAGCTACATAGATTGGCAATTCCCCTCCAAGTATATTGTAACCAACGTCCAACATTTGAAGCTTAGTGCAGTTTACCAAAGCCCTAAAAAAATCAAGATCCCCTACTAAGTAGTTTCCAAAAGAATTTTGACTAAGCCCCAAATATTGAATATTTTGTAATGTTCCAAAACTAACTGGGATACTTCCTGTGAAATGGCTTTCTGAAGCGTCTAGCAGTTTAAGGGTTGAGATATTGGATATTGTTTTCGGAAGATCACCTGAGAAAGAGTTCCTCCCCAATCGCAACTCTCTAAGTGTTGGAAGCATATATCCAAAATCAGGACTTAGACTACCCGAGAAATGGTTGCCACCAAGGGACAAATACCCAAGTGAGGATAAGTTGTAAATTTCTGGTGGGAAAACACCTGAGAGATTATTCATTGAAATTTGGAGATTTATCAACTGGGTCAATCTACCTATTGTGTTTGGAACCTCTCCCTCCATATTATTATATGCAATGGAAAGTTTTTTGAGTGATGTTAGGTTTCCTAAAGATGATGGAAACCTCCCTGAAAGATTGTTTACACTAAGAAACAAACTTTCAAGGCTAGACAACGATCCCAGCTCTGAAGGTAAACCGTTTACAAGACTATTTGATGTTAAAGCAAGTGTCACCAATCTAGAGCAGTTATAAATGCTTGTTGGAATCACTCCGTTGAGATTATTATAGCTCATATTCAACTGTTGAAGCCTAAACAACATTCCCACCTCTTTTGGGATTGTACCACCAAAAGAGTTCTCTTCAAGATTAAGAGATCTGAGAAAAGAAAGATTACCGATAGCAGGCGAGATGATCCCACCAAGTTCTGACCCTCCCAGGTCTAAACCTGTAACCCTTTTATGTTTGCGCCCACATGTAACACCTTTCCATTGGCAGAACGGAGTAGAGTGATTCCACGAGACCAAGGCTAGTCTATTGTTTGCAGAAACTTGTGACTTGAACACTAGTAAAGCCTTTCTATCAGCGTCACCATCAACCTTAGACGCTTCATAAAAAAAACTCTCATCCAAAATTTGGAATAAGATGATAGTGGTGAACGCAAGTAAAAGAAACAGGTTCATGACCATACAAGCTTCTAAAGATTAAGTGTCCTTTCTCGTTCTCCGAAAGAGGGTTTTTAAATATAAAACTAGAGTATAAAAATTCCACAAGCAGAGGTACCCACATGACTTTCCAGCAATAAAGAGTTTGGATTTATTATATACTGTTGATCAAAACACTTTTTCCACGTTCATTGATGGTATCCAGTAAATACTGTCGAGTAATTACGTCGTTATGTGCCCTGAGATGCATTTACCTTCCAAACATATGATTGAAACACATGACCATTAGAGCAACCCTAATGGGGGTTCTCTTTTGGAGAATTCTCAAAATATATATATGTATATATCTAATTTATTAAATTAGGGTCTTATATTTATCTACTACTAACAAATCATAGTAAGCCATTTAAAGAATTAGTTAATATGACATATTTGATTATTTATATTAATAATAAACTGACTCTAAATTTAAATTTTACTTTTTAATTAAAAAAAAATCTAATGAAAAAGAATCTAACAAAATCTTACTTAAAATTTAAATATTATTTTTAGAAAATAACACATTAATAAATTTTGTAATGAATAATATAATATTATTAAAAATCAATGTTAACTAAGATTTTATTATAAAACAAGAAAATAAAAATTATATACTATTTTTTTATAAATTCTATAAATATATTCTGGATTATATAAAAATATTAGTGCTACATGAATTAAATATGATAAAATTATATTAAGTAGGTAATTTAAATTTTTTAAATTTTTTATTTAAATAAATTATCACTCATCATTAAAATAAGTTAAAATTCGTAAACTATATAATTTTTTATACAAAATAAATGTATCAACATAGATTAAAGTTATATGTATATATATATATAGGGGAAATTGCTAAAGTTGACTCAAAACTTGATTTCAAATGCAAAAGTGTACACGAAATTCAATCAAATGCAAAAGTAACCCAAAAGACTAGTGAAAATACAATAAACTCCTTGTGAGCAAACAAAAAAACTGTATTCGATTTTACCAAAATAACCTTTTCGCGTGAGAAGACTTCTATAGAAGTAAGTCTCCTACGGAAGACTTCTCTAGAAGTCTTCTCTACGAAGACTTCCGGACGTCTTCCGTGAGTCGTCCAGTAGTCTTCCGAAAGTCTTCTCTGAGAAGACTTCTATGTACGTATTCTCTGGAAGACTTCTCTAGAAGTCTTCTTAAACAATAAATCCTAAAAATAATTTATAAAATTCATAAAAAATATTTATATAGAGGAAAAATAGAAATTATGTAACCACAAACATTTGTAAATAATGTAAATTTATATCAACTAAAATTGAATTGTTTTCAACCTAGATGATTTAATGTAGAATGAGTCATGGTATTCATTGGTTTAGGGTTTAGTAACATATGTGATAGTATTGTAGGTAGTTTTAGGCGTAGATTTTGAAATCTATCTTCTTAACTCTTTTTTTTGAATTTGACGAATATGTGTTAGTGATCCTCTAATAAGATGATTTTAAACACTTTCTAAGTTTATTTTATGTTTAAGGAAGTGTTTTTTGGTTGGTTAATTGATTTAGGGTTTCGAAGACTTCCAAAAGACTTCCCAGGATGTCTTCTAATATATAATGCAGTAGAAGATTTCACGGGAGACTCTACAATTTTACCGCTTGAATTTCAGTGAAATTCAAATTCCTGCCTAATGGTGAAGTCTTTCGGAAGTCTTCCGGACGTCTTCCGTGAGTCGTCCAGTAGTCTTCCGAAAGTCTTCTCTGAGAAGACTTCCATGTACGTATTCTCTGGAAGACTTCTCTAGAAGTCTTCTCAAACAATAAATCATAAAAATAATTTATAAAATTCATAAAAAATATTTATATAGATGAAAAATAGAAATCATGTAACCACAAACATTTGTAAATAATGTAAATTTATATCAACTAAAATTGAATTGTTTTCAACCTGGATGATTTAATGTAGAATGAGTCATGGTATTCATTGGTTTAGGGTTTAGGAACATATGTGATAGTATTGTAGGTAGTTTTAGGCGTAGATTTTGAAATCTATCTTCTTAACTTTTTTTTTTTGAATTTGACGAATATGTGTTAGTGATCCTCTAATAAGATGATTTTAAACACTTTCTAAGTTTATTTTATGTTTAAGGAAGTGTTTTTTTGGTTAGTTAATTGATTTAGGGTTTCAGAAGACTTCCAGAAGACTTCCCAGGATGTCTTCTAACATATAATGCAGTAGAAAACTTCATGGAAGACTTCACAGAAGACTCCGAGAAGACTTCTCAAGAAGTCTTCCAAACCAAACTCGAACTTAATTTACCTTCAATTTGAAATTAAACGAAAAAATCAAAATATATTTAACCTAACCTGATAATTTACCGTACATATAAATAGTAATTTTCACTGTTTTTTACACTTTTCGGTGTTTCAGAAAAAAAAAGTTGGTGAAAACCCTAGCCTCCTCTTCTAAGGCGATTACTGTGACGATTTCCGACGAATCTCTTCCGACTACCGGTTCCTCTTTATTTCAGATCCGAAACCGTTCGTTTCTCCCCTTGACTTCTTCCTCTATTTCTTTCCTTTCCGACCTCAAGTTGACCCATTTGTCCGTAAGTCTCCCGGAAGTCTGCTGTAAATCTTCATAGAAATCACCCGTAAGTCTTCATGGAAGTCATCCGTAAGTGTTTATGGTAGTCATCCGGAAGACTTCATGGAAGTCATCCGAAAGACTTAATGGAAGCCATCCGAAGTCTTCCGTAAGTCTTCCATGAAGTCTTCCGTAAGTCTTCCATGAAGTCTTCCGTAAGTCTTCCGTAAGTCTTCCGTAAGTCTTCGGTAAGTCTTCCAAAGTCTTCCAAAGTCTTCCGAAAGTCTTCCGAAGTGTTCCGAAGTCTTCCAAAGTCTTCACAGTCTGTATGTTAGTATAGAAATCTTGGTGTGTTTATTTTATGTTTGAGATGTTGTTTTATCATTGTTTGCAGGCCATACAATGGAATTACCAGTACTCCCGAAGAGGTTGTTCCCCCTAGGGGAAGAGCCCATTCCATTGAAGAGCATTGGATATCATACTGATGACCCCAGATTACTTCCTGCTATATAGGATGCTCTCCATGCTGATGAATGGGAGGAGCTGAAGAACTCTAGGTTGAGAGTCTTCATAAAGTTCTGGGAGTTGAACTTTGGTTGGGCGTTTAGGCTTGTTCACTATATGCTCTGTTTTCAGCTCGATGTCAAGAAGAAGTACGAGCTGTGGAGTCTCATTGGTTCAGAGCCGGTGAGGTTTTCACTTATTGAGTTCAAACATCTCACCGGTCTTAACTGCGACTATGTTGAGCATGTGGATAATCCTCATGTATAGCTAACAAAGGATTTGTATCGGTTCTGGGAGTTGATGGGTTTCCAAGACTAGGAGGAATGCTTCCTTCAAAATTATTTTGGAATAAATGGAGTTTCTCTAACCGAGTGATGTTTCCAAGATCACTTGGTATCTCTCCTGACATTCTATTTGAGATCAGTGCCAAAACATTCAGTCCTGAAATCTTCCCAAGAGTTGCCGGTATTCCTCCTGTCAACAAATTTCTCTCCATGGCAAGCGTTTGAAGGTTTATGAGATTCCCAATCTCATGAGGAATGCCTCCAGATATGAGATTACCTCCAAGGTATATTGCGGTTAGCTCGTTAGAAAGATTAGCTACATAGATTGGCAATTCCCCTCCAAGTATATTGTAACCAACGTCCAACATTTGAAGCTTAGTGCAGTTTACCAAAGCCCTAAAAAAATCAAGATCCCCTACTAAGTAGTTTCCAAAAGAATTTTGACTAAGCCCCAAATATTGAATATTTTGTAATGTTCCAAAACTAACTGGGATACTTCATGTGAAATGGCTTTCTGAAGCGTCTAGCAGTTTAAGGGTTGAGATATTGGATATTGTTTTCGGAAGATCACCTGAGAAAGAGTTTCTCCCCAATCGCAACTCTCTAAGTGTTGGAAGCATATATCCAAAATCAGGACTTAGACTACCCGAGAAATGGTTGCCACCAAGGGACAAATACCCAAGTGAGGATAAGTTGTAAATTTCTGGTGGGAAAACACCTGAGAGATTATTCATTGAAATTTGGAGATTTATCAACTGGGTCAATCTACCTATTGTGTTTGGAACCTCTCCCTCCATATTATTATATGCAATGGAAAGTTTTTTGAGTGATGTTAGGTTTCCTAAAGATGATGGAAACCTCCCTGAAAGATTGTTTACACTAAGAAACAAACTTTCAAGGCTAGACAACGATCCCAGCTCTGAAGGTAAACCGTTTACAAGACTATTTGATGTTAAAGCAAGTGTCACCAATCTAGAGCAGTTATAAATGCTTGTTGGAATCACTCCGTTGAGATTATTATAGCTCATATTCAACTGTTGAAGCCTAAACAACATTCCCACCTCTTTTGGGATTGTACCTTAATGAGATTATTATAGCTCATAGGATAACTTCCTATTTCGAAGGAGCTTACGTTAAGTAGTTTTCCTATTCTTAGCGTGAGTTTAACTTATTCTGCAAGTTAATGTTGTATATAAACATACGATGGGTGAATGAATGAGACAAGCAATTCCGCATACAATATTTTATTGTATCAGAGCCATAGATCTTACTAATTTTTTTTTCTACATTCTACGGGTTAAACCCTAGTTTTTGACCATCCTATTTTCTACATTCTACAATGTCTATTACCTCTACTACATCAACTCGCGGAGCTTTGATGGACTCATCTTCATCCTCTTCGCCATATCATCTTCATCCCTCAAATAACCCTGGTGCTCTTATCACGTCTGTACTTCTTACACACGACAACTATCCTGAGTGGTCGATAGAGCTTCGCAATTTTTTGCAAGCTAAACAAAAAAATTGGATTCATCGATGGCATCATTACTAAACCAGCGGATGATCATCCTGACCTAAACCGTTGGCTGGCTACAAACTCGATGATTGTTGGTTAGATCCGGACGTCGATTGATCCAAAAATTCGCTCAACGGTTACACATGTACCTGATGCACATAAGCTATGGGAGAATCTGCAGTTCCGCTGCTCGGTCAAGAATGCAACTCGTATACATCAACTACAAGATGCTATTACTAATTTCAAACAAGACGGGAAATCGGTTCTTATGGAAGACTTACCAAACTTTGGGAAGAGCTTCAGAACCTCAAAACAACACGCACCTTCACGTGCGCGGCTGCTGTCAATATTGAGAAGGAAAAGGAGGATGCCAAGGTTCATAAGTTTCTTTTTGTTCTTGATGACTCCCGATATCTATCTATTAGGTCTCGGATCACGGATGAAGATCCATTACCGGACCTCAATGTGGTTTATTCTCGAGTAATCCGGGAGGAACAAAATATGGTCGCAACACGTGCTAAGGAACAACGTTCAGATGTTCTGGGGTTTTCAGTCAAAACTGACATCCCTAAGCCTTCTTTTGCAACATCAAATGATCTCGTTCTACAGCGTTCTCGCGATCCGGCTCGATCATGTACACATTGTGGTCGCCAAGGTCATGACCTGTCGGAGTGCTTTCTTGTCCATGGCTTTCCAGAATGGTATCAAGATCAACAACGTCAAAACAATTCTAGCTACTGTGGTGGACGTGGTGGTCGTTCGCCTGGAGGCCGTGGTGGACGTGGCGGACGAGGACGTGTGAATGCCGCACGAACAACTCCTCAAATCAATTCTGATCAACTTGCTTCATTGATAACACTGCTTCAGAATCAACAAAGCAACCTCTCTTCAGAACGGTTGTCTGGTAAAACAACTCTTACTGATGTTATTATTGATACTGGTGCTTCTCACCATATGACAGGTGAATTGGCTTTATTACAAGATGTTTCGGACATCGATACCTCCTCAGTTACTTTTTCGAATGGACGAATTTCTAAGGCAACTAAACAAGGCACATTGGTGCTAAGCAACGATTATTCTCTGCCTGGAGTTCTCTTTGTTCCAGATTTTAATTGCACCCTTATTTCGGTTTCTAAATTACTTAAGGAAACAAGGTGTATAGCAATTTTCACTGATACGTTGTGTGTTTTACATGACCGTTTTTTGAAGACTCTGATTGGAGCAGGTGAAGAACGTGAGGGGGTCTACTATTTTACGGGTGTCAAAGTTGCACGGGTCCATGGAGCTACAAAGTCATCTCCTTCTTCTTCAGTTTTGTGGCACCGTCGTCTTGGACATCCTTCCTACAAAGTTTTATCTACTCTACCAGTTTTTGATTCTATTAAACTAGATTTTTCTGATTATACCAAGTGTGACATTTGTTTTCGAGCTAAACAAACTCGAAAGATTTTTACTGATAGCATTAATAAAGCTTCTAGACCTTTGCTTTAATTCATTGTGATGTTTGGGGTCCATATCGCACACCAGCATCATGTGGCGCAGTTTACTTTCTTACCATTGTCGATGATTTTTCTCGAGCAGCTTGGACGTTTTTAATGCTAGAAAAATCAGAAGTCGCCACCCTTCTACAGAATTTTTGCGCCATGAGTGTTCGACAATTTGGTCATCAAGTTCAAACAGTGCGATCGGACGATGGAACATAATTTATGGTTCTCAAGAAATATTTTCAGAACAATGGAATCATGCATCAGACTTCATGTGTTGATACGCCTCAACAAAATGGTAGAGTGGAACGGAAACACCGTCATATCCTTAACGTAGCACGGGCGTGTCTGTTTCAGTCAAAGCTACCTGTTAATTTTTGGGGAGAAAGCATTCTTGCCGCAGCTCATATGATTAATCGAACACCTTCCCAAGTTCTAGACGGGAAAACACCGTATGAGCTTCTACACGACACTGCTCCTGTCTATAGTGTTCTTCGTGTGTTTGGGTGTCTGGCTTATGCACATCGGAGATCGCGAGATAAGGACAAATTTGGAGAACGGAGTCGTCGATGCATCTTTGTAGGCTACCCTTTTGGCAAGAAGGCATGGCGGTTATATGATTTGGAAACTAATGAATTATTTGAGAGCCGTGATGTCGTCTTCTTCGAAGATCAATTTCCAGGCATCAATAACACTGCGTATGTCACACCTCTGGTCATACAAAGCAACTTGATGGATGACTGGCTTCTTCCCACTACTCAATTCAGGGGGAGTACGACTTCTCCTAGTCATCCTCCACTAACGTATTCTACTTCATCTCCTGATAATTCTGCTACACCAGAAGAACAACCGCAACAGACTTCTTCTTCTTCTTCACCTACGACTATGACTTCTCCTTCTACGCCTACTACCCCGACGACTGGTTCGTAAGGTTCTACTGACACATCTCCGCCATCGTCGTCTGCACCTTTGAGTGCAGATGCTTCTCCAGGTTCGACGGCTTCTCCTATGGTCCCTGCAAAGCTACCCGTATCACCGCAGTCTCCTGGCCTTCTGGAACTTCTTGGTCGTGGTCAGCGAATTAAGAAACCATCGGTTCTGCTCAAAATTTTTGTTACTAATGCAGATTCTACTACGACCCCCTCTCATGTTTCTTCCCTTCTTGATCAGAGTTCTTCAAACGCGGTTTCAGGTAAAACACCGTATCCTATTGCTGATTATATATCTGTCTCTGCTTTTTCTGCAAAACATCATGCTTTTCTTACAGAAATAACAACGGAGGATGTCCCGCGTAGTTACAAAGAAGCTGTACTTGACAAACGTTTCAATGGTGCCATGAAAACAGAGATTCCAGCCATAGAAGACAATCATACGTGGGATGTAACTACGTTACCTCCAGGCAAAAAGGCAATTGGATGTGACTGGATATATTCTAACAAGTACCGGGCGGATGGGACAATTGAACGCCCCAAAGCTCGCCT
The DNA here is from genome assembly GCA_905132885.1 of Moricandia moricandioides. NCBI lineage: Eukaryota > Viridiplantae > Streptophyta > Magnoliopsida > Brassicales > Brassicaceae > Moricandia > Moricandia moricandioides. Next base: position 20,407 of record CAJHQQ010000466.1, read on the forward strand.
TGTGGCACACGGAAACCGTCAAAGAGCAGGACATGACTACAAGGAAACTTTTGCTCTAGTGGCAAAAATGAATACAGTTCGTTTTCTACTGAAACTTGCAGCAGTCAAGCGATGGGAAATCCATCAGATGGATGTCCATAATTCCTGTCTCCATGGAGATCTTGAAGAGGAAATATATATGCATCTACCACCAGGGTTCAAAGCTGATGATCCTTCCAAAGTGTGCCGTTTTCGCAAGTCTTTATACGGTCTGAAGCAATCACCACGATGTTGGTTCTCTAAGCTCAGTAAAACACTAGTGGATTTTGGCTTCAAACAAAGCTATGAAGACTACTCCCAGTTTTCGTTTATCGAAGGGAATATTTGCTTACACATACTTGTATACGTTGACGACTTTCTTATTGTCGGCAACGATATTTCTACTATACACAGATTCAAGAACTATCTCCATAGGTGCTTTAAGATGAAAGATTTGGGCAAACTCAAATATTTTCTTGGCTTGGAAGTAGCTCGTGGACCAGAAGGGATCTTTGTTTCTTAAAGAAAATATGCTTTAGATATAATTGTTGAGTGTGGTCTCTTAGGAGCTAAACCAGCTCCAGTCCCTACCGAAGTGAATCATAAACTAGCTCTTGCCACAGGTGAACCACTTGCGGATCGAAGCCAATACAGAAGACTCGTGGGGAGGTTAATCTACTTGACGTTTACGCGACCTGAGTTGAGCTATATTGTTCATCTTCTTTCTCAGTTCATGCAAAGGCCTCTGGCGGAGCATTGGCTAGCCGCTTTACGTGTGGTTCGTTATTTAAAAGGCTGTCCGGATCATGGAATCATGCTATCATCTACCTGCGACTTGACACTTACGACATATTGTGACACTGATTGGTCGGCGTGCCCACTCACTAGGCGTTTTTTGTCGGCATATATTGTTATGCTTGGTGATTCATTGGTTTCTTGGAAGACTAAGAAACAGAAGACTGTATCGAGATCTTCGGCAGAGGCGGAGTATCGCTCCATGGCAGATGCGACGTGTGAGCTCAAGTGGCTTAAACTTCTACTTCAAAAGTTTGGCTTTTCTCATGTGCGTCCCATGCAACTGTTTTGTGACAGCCAATCTGCGATACATATTGCTAAGAATCTTGTCTTTCATGAGAGGACAAAGCATGTCGAGAACGATTGTCATACGGTGAGAGATGCAGTTCAAGCTAAGCTTATTACTACTGAAAACATTTCAACGAAGAATCAACCAGCGGACTTATTGACCAAGGCACTTCCAGCTCCAACCTTTCAATTTTTATTGTCCAAGTTAGGCATCCAAAAGATGTCATTGCCAACTTGAGGGGGAGTAATGAGATAAGGATAACTTCCTATTTCTAAGGAGCTTAGGTTAAGTAGTTTTCCTATTTTTAGCTTGAGTTTAACTTATTCTGCAAGTTAATGTTGTATATAAACATACGATGGGTGAATGAATTAGACAAGCAATTCCGCATACAATATTTTATACCTCCAAAAGAGTTCTCTTCAAGATTAAGAGATCTGAGAAAACAAAGATTACCGATAGCAGGCGAGATGATCCCACCAAGTTCTAACCCTCCCAGGTCTAAACCTGTAATCCTTTTATGTTTGCGGCCACATGTAACACCTTTCCATTGGCAGAACAGAGTAGAGTGATTCCACGAGACCAAGGCTAGTCTATTGTTTGCAGAAACTTGTGACTTGAAAACTAGTAAAGCTTTTCTATCAGCGTCACCATCAACCTTAGACGCTTCATAAAAAAACCTCTCATTTAAAATTTGGAATAAGATGGTAGTGTTGAACGCAAGTAAAAGAAACAGCTTCATGATCATACAAGCTTCTACAGATTAAGTGTTCCTTTCTCGTTCTCCGAAAGAGGGTTTTTAAATATAAAACTAGAGTATAAAAATTCCACAAGCAGAGGTACCCACATGACTTTCCAGCAATGAAGAGTTTGGATTTATTATATACTGTTGATCAAAACACCTTTTCCACGTTCATTGATGGTATCCAGTAAATACTGTCGAGTAGTTACGTCGTTATGTGCCCTGAGATGCATTTACCTTCCAAGCATATGAATGAAACGCATGAGCATTACAGCAACTCCAATGGAGAATTCTAGTTCCGAGAGTTCTGAATATATATATTAATATTTAATTGTGAACTTTAGGGAAAATTAACTTAAAATTTCTTTGCAGAGAATTTTTAGATTAAGTTTCTTTAAAAATTAAGAACCCTATAATTAAATATTAATATATATATATATATATATATATATATATATATATATATGTATTTAAAAACTTCGGAGCTAGAACTTTCCATTGGAGGTGTTCATACCATCCTTGCTTTTCTTGTATATAACATTTCTTGCAGTCCAACATCCTGATTTCACAATATATTAGATTTTTTTATTGTGTTTTCTCAAACCCCATAGTATTTTATGTTATGAAAATTCCAAAAAAAATATATAAAAATTCCACATCTAGCAGGTACCGACGTGACTTTCCATCAATAAAGAGTTCAGATGATTATATGATGTTGATCAAAACATTTTTTTCCACCTTAATTGATGATACCCAATAAATATTGCCAAGCAAGTCGACTTTGTCGGTTAGCTCATCCTTCCACTGGATATCAATGTTACTGACTTTGGAGCGATCAGTCTCTGGATTCTTGTTCGTTGAGCTAACAGCCATGTTCTCTATCATCTCGAATGCTCCATCAGTAGTTTCAGTCATGAAATATCCCTTGCTCGCTGAGTTTAGAGCATTGCGGAACTCATAGTCCACACCATCATAGAAAATTCCCAGAATGTGATCATTATCAAATCCGTGATGAGGACACTCCCTGCGGGTGTCATTGAACCGCTCTCATGCTTCATTAAATGGTTCATTAGCACGTTGCTTGAAAGAGGAGATCTTATTCCTGAGAGCAGCTATTTTTGCCATTGTGTAGAAGTGGCTCAAAAAGGCTGCTCTGACTTGTTCCCATGTAGTAAGAGAGCCATTAGAAAGTGACTTCAGTCGAAGCTTTGTCAAATAGAGAGAACGGGAACAACATGCATTTAACAAAATCAGGCGACGCTCCATTGGGGCGAGTCATGGCACACATTTATTCGAAAGCTTCAATGTGCTCCATTGGTATCTCAGCTGGTTGATCATGGCAGGCTTTATCTCAAAGTCTTGCCTGGTACATGGCGGTGGAGCAATGACAGAGTGCGTAGTAGGGAAGTTACGTGGTAGGTTTCTCTATCCAATCGGAGAAGCTTGCTCCGCGGCTTGTTGAGCAGCCTGCTTCTGCGCTTGGAAGGTTTGCTGCATCTCGAGCATCTGTTGTTGCATCTGTTGCATTGCGGCAGCGAGATCATCCTAATTGCCGTATTCGCCCATTGTGGCGTTGATCGGCCTTGTTTGTTGTCGGTTGGTTCTTTCTAACATTGCAAGCTCCTTATTGCTGAGTGTGATTAATGAACTTGAGGTGTTGCTTCAAGTGTTTCTACTGGACATACACCTGGAACATTAGCTGCAACCAAAAAGATAAGGCAAGTTAGAGGTCTTAGATTAGAAATATCGCCGAAAAATAAAGGTAAAAAGCTGGTACTCGGAAATGGCGCCGAATTGATATTACGTGTATACGCACACCAGTTAACCTAATGTGCACACTACCACAATCAAATGGTATGTCGATGTAGCACTTTAGGATCGAATCCACAGTGACCAATGGTTACATTTTATTTTTATGGGTTCAATTTCAAGCTTAAATAATCGAGTGTTCTAAACTGAAAATTCACAAAGAGCATGGAACAGAGAGCAAGGTGGTTTGAATTCAGGTTATAAAGATACTAGCCTAGGGTGGTTTGATCGGGTGTAACACTTGTGAGCCAAACACTTATTCAAGTTCAGTTGGAAACTAGTCTAGAACATGGAATTTTAAAGATAGAAAAGCCTACTCTCGCTGGTTAGGAATGTGATGCTCATTCATGCTATGTCTAGCAACCTATTAGACGGTTAATGAATAGATTAAACCTAAGTTCATGCACTAAGTGATCAGATTAATGCAAGCAATAAGAACAGCTACGAATGAAGACAATCGATTTATAGCTTATTTATGTCAAGCTCATGGATCGAACACCCTAACACCCTAGACTAAGCAAGACGACTACTCATCCATAGAACAAGAAAACAAAGAGATCATAATAGGAGAATACATGAAATACTACTGAAATAAAAGAGAAATAGGGTTCAGGAGGTTCTTCTCTAAATCGAGAGAGATGGCCTTCTCCCTTCTAAGTTAGCAAATCACCAAGTACAAATCTCTAAGGTCTGGTTTCTTGTGTAAAAGTAGCTTAGAAAAATAATAGAAATCAAAAAGATATATTGCATGTCTCTGGCGGCTTCAGGATAAAAAGGATAATTATGGAAAATCCCAAAATATTAGAAGTTTCCTTAAAAATATCTGCTGCCGGAGTAGTCAGTCGGTGTCTCCGTTCACTCGGGAGCACTCTTCAGGTTGCTCTGTTCGGTTTAGACACAGAAAACCCCAATTTGCAGTCCTTTCTTCATGTGTCTCACCTAGAGCCTCTTAACCTACTCCATACCTGTAATGACTCAAAAATGACTAAATTGACTCAATAAAGATCTGAAAACACTTTAGAAAACATATGCAAAATGTGTCAAAAACACAACATATCGCATATGAGCCCCTAGGTCAAGTGGCCTCAAAATATGAAATAACCAAAGGCATTCTGGAATAAAACTAAATGGTGAACTTTCCTAACGACCACAATCATAAGATGAAAGAGTGCATATCATTAAAGATGGAAGCCAGTGAGCTTTTAAGGTAGGGATACCTCTGGGATTTTGGTTATGGAAAATCCAAAAACTTGTTAAGAAACCAGGAAGAAAATCACCAATTGGCTCGAACTACATCTACTTCGCCACCATGCCATGATAAGGTAATCAATTTCATATTGAGAAGCTCAAAAGTCAGCGGTATCACACATGAATCTGATAAAAAAAGCACCAGGAATGCTAAGAATGGGCGATATAATAGAGAGGCCAAGCTCAAAATCTTGCGGGTCGTCCCAATAAGCTTCACGACTAAAGAGCGGGAGAGAACCCTTGCTCTTCACCGTGACGCCCTTGTTGTGTCCTCATGGTGGTGATTTTTTTGGTGAAGAGGACACTGGTAGACAACGAAATCTCCACTAATATAATTTTCATGGATGCCTACAAGGACCTAAGTCCCAAAAGCAGTCTGATGCAAAAATACGCCACTCGTAGGCTTCAGCGGTGAGGACAAGCGGACCATAGGAGAAGTGGTACTCAATGTTTACACATAAGGAGTGACCACGTCAACCAAATTCTTGGTAATAAACTTTTCTTCATCATACTATATGATCATGGGATATCCATAGATCCATGATATGGGAGAAGTGCCCTCCATCTTGCATCAAGTTGTCAAATTTCCTATTCCTTGGGAAATCAAGGAGAGAAAAGGAGAACAAAATAACTCTTGCTCTTGCTAGCAGACAAATCTGTAAGGAAAGACTGAAGTCTTGTGGCAACTACAGTAAGTGCCTCCGACTTCTCATACTAGGGATCCAAAGGTCGAGCAACTCGATTAAGGACCCTGAAGGAGGGAGATCCTAGTTGTAATATAAAGATATGATCCAAGTTACCAGACAATCTAACATTAAGGTACAAGGCATTGTATATGATGGGGAATGAGGAAGTTAAGAAAGTACTGCAATCCATTTTGGGAAGGAGCTGAAACTGAGAAAAGTAAGTCTAGAAGTTTTCAAATGAACAAGCTCATGATAGATGTACTGTCTTTGACCTAAGAAAGAAGATGAAATTTGCTAAAGTCTGCTTTGAGAAGCTTTATGGAAAAGAAAGCATCGAGTATACTCTGCTTTCTCAATCAATGTTGGATATTTTGAAGCGAATTTATGATTAGTACAGTCTTGTGGCTACCAAAAGTGGTGGAGGATCAGATGGTTCATAGTCACAAGGAGTATTATCTTCTTAGACCCAAGATCAAAATGGTGGGCAATTTTTGAGTCAAGAGTTCTTGGTAATGGTATTAGATATGAAAGAATAGACAATCTCTATGAGGAGCTTATACAAGAAACAAGTACATAAGATTATAGTAATGAATTAGAATTGTATCTGGAAGAGAAAGTATAGCTCACAAAGGTTATGGTTGGAACCAATTTTGATGTTTTATCATGGTGAAGAAGAAACAATCTGAAGTTCCCAATCATGTCTTTAATTGTTGTTGATATTCTTGATGTTCAAGTAGCATATGTAGCATCAGAAAGTGCATTTATCAGTAGTGGGAGAGTCATAGACACATATAGGAGCTGCATGACACACTTTAGGGTTGAGATGTTGGTTTGCACAAAGCAATGGTTGAAATCAGAGGTTCATATGAATGAAAAAGGCATTCATACTATAGAGCAACAACTTTTAGACATGGAGTTACATTATGATCTCATCAGAGGTGTACTTTATTACTTTTGAACTCTTTTAATACTGTTTTGAAGTTTAATTTGAAGACTTATGTTATTATGTTTTTCTCTAGAGAATGAACTTGAATTCAACTTCCAATCATCACCATAGACTTGAATAAGGAGTGGGAAAGTGGTTGTCTCATTTGAAGTTCAAGAAGACAAGGTTTCAAGTACTTTGATAGTATGTGTTATGGTTGTTCAAGTACTTATTTTATTTTGAATCAACTCTCTTTGTGTGTTTTTTTTTCATTTCTCTTGTGTTTTTGAAAATAATGTCTCATTTTTATGTCTAAAAATCGTGTTTGCTTTCTCATTGCTTGTTTAAGTTCAGTAATATGGATGTTTTCATGTTTTTTAAGTTCAGATAATGTATAACCAAAATGATACTTGTTTGCTTCGGGTCAATACATGATTCAAAAAATTACTAACCAATCCGATCCGAAAAAACTGGGAATTGATCAGAATCTGAACCGAATGTCAACCAAGTATTATTTGGATACAAATTCTATATAACTGATCTATCCTAAACATAACGGATCCTACTCGGAACCGACTTGAATATCCAAAAGTTGGAGGCCTACGTATAAGCTTGGCTTTTATCAAGGATTGTTGCCTCTGCGATTCTCCCTTGTGGTTTCCAGGATTTAGTTTAGAAGCAAAAATATCGAATCGCTACGTCATTTACAAAAAAACTTATTTTCCAAAATATTATCCTACTTTCATATTTGTACAGTGAGATTCTCCCAATAATATTAATTTTCAAGCTTCTCAGTATAAATCTCTCATAACACGTATAGATACTGCAGGATATCAAAACTCATTGGGGAAAGGTATGTAGCTGTTTAACTCTTATGAAAATTGTTTATAGAAGGAACACCGAACATGGACTCAAGAAAAGTTACCAATAGCTTTTGTTTTATAACACACAGTTACCAATAGCTTCATCACTTTAGAGTTATTGGCTGTACTGCCCTTCTATAAGTTTACAAAAGCTATAATATCCTCTTTATAATTTTAATTTTTTTAATTATTTTTAAATAGAAAAATGAGTTCAACGACAAAAAACCCTGAAAGTTGCTATATTTACGAAAATACTCGGGTCAAATCCGCCCATCCAGAAGCTTCTCGGATCTTAAACGGTTAACCATAAAATCAAACGCGATTTCTAATCGCTCTCTCGCAAAACACGAACTCCCTCTCACCTATAACTACCGAACCCACTCGAGAACTCCATCTTTTTCAAGTCTCTCTATCTCTATCTCTCTCGTGAATATCTCCTAGCAAACTGACGACAACCATCGAGAGGTAATGTTCTTCATTGTTTAAATTTAGGTTTTTGCGACATTTGAAATTTATTCGTGCTTCATTTCGTCGTGTCTCTGTCTCTCGATTTGGTGTCATTCGTTATTCGTCATTCGGTTGTGTCTCTCAATCTTTCTCGATTTGGTCTCACTCCGTCTTGCATTAACATTCTAGGAAGTGAAAATGGCGAGGACACGATGGACAAGGAAGAATAAAAAAACAAAACCACTGAATGATATAACTTCTCCTTTAAAAGAAGTTCCTGAGGCTTGAGATGAGGTTGAGATTCCGAAGTCCTTTGAGGAAGATAATGAACAGGAGAATAATGTTGTTGAAGATGAAGAGAACGAGAAGGAGCCAAACCCGATTGAAAATGAAGTAGAAGAAAATGAAGAAAACGTAGTAGAAGAGGATGAGAGGTCAGCGGAAGAAGATATAAACTTGGATGAAAAAGAAGAAAAAAAGAATGAGGAGAACTCAGGAGAAGATGAAGAAGAAAAAGAAGAAGAGAATGGAGAAGATAACGAAGAAAACGAAGAGGAAGGAGTTAATGAGGAGAATTCAGGAGATGAGGAAGGAGAGACAAACTCTGACAATAATCCTCTTGGTGAAGATGTGCAAACCAATGAAGAAGTAAATAGAGAAGAAAGAAGTACCAGTAGAACCTTGAGTGAGGTTAGTATTTGTACTTGTGTCTCGTAGTTAAAATTTGGTAGAACTTAGTATAACTGGTTTGTTTGATGTTTGATGGTTTAGGGTAGGAGTAGTAGCTTCAATCTAAGAGGTTGTTATGTTGTAATACTGGTATAAGTATAACTAAGTATAGCTAAGTATAACTAATTTGCACTGTTTGTTGTTTGTTTGTTTGGCAGGATTTCGTCGAAGAGGCGATAAAACCGGAGGGCATGTACTTCCCACTGTCTGAGTATAGGAAGAAGATCAAGATATCGACAAGGTGTTTTATTGCTGATGTATTGAAAACTTTTAAAGATTTAAATCCCCCTATGAGTACGGTAGAGAAGAATTGGTTTGAGAATCATCCGCAGTTCAAACACATATTCCACATGCCGGAGCTGGGAAACCACAAGGTTATGGGCATGTGGATGCTCCTTCTCCGAACCGTACGCATTGCAAAGGAAAAGGAGGCATAGTTTGCCGTGAATGGTTGTCCCATCCGCTATGGTATTAGAGAACATGCTTTGATATCTTGATTGAACTGTCAAAACTATCCATTGAACTACAAGGAAAACGGAGGCACGAGGTTTGTGACGAAATATTTTGGTGGTGGAATAATAAGATATCAATACGTGAAAGCAAAAGTTATTGAGGGAATGGAACCTTCTCGTGATAGGTTGAGGTTGTTGGTCTTGTATTTCCTATCAAGTATTATTGGTGGGCAGACAAAGACCGGTAATGATGCCCCTTCCGTAGAGCCATTCTTGCTGAGAGCAGTTGATGATCTCAACTTATGCAAAACATTCCCTTGGGGTAAATTTTCCTTTGATAACAAATTTCACACACTATGATTCATTTTGAAGGGAGGTGAAAGAATGTGTGATATGGCCAATTTCAGGTTTTTGTATCCCAATGGAGGTAAATTTTTCAAGTAATATATGACTCGTACGCTTGTAATGTTGACTTTGTGATATTGACACTTCTCGGGTTTTTTTAAAATGTGTAGCTCCTAGCATTTGAGGCCATTACGAAATTGGGGGAGAAATTTCGAGAGCCTATTGAAGACCTAGACCCAAGATGTCCAAGGATGTGCCGATCAAAGTTCAAGAGAAGTGAAATGAAGGGATTTCCCCTTTCGAAAATAAATAAAGAACTTAGTAATACTAAGGTTAGTTGTTCCTTGTATGTGAATATTATACACTCCACGTTATGGTAATTTTAATAAGGCAATGAAACTGTAGGACATTGAGAACATCTTGTCTGTTTCCGATGAGGAACAAACTCTACTAGGTGGGATAACAGAACCAGAGGACATCAGAGATAAGGATGATCTGATTGTCGAGAGCTGGATGAAGAGGCTTGCTAGTGGATATGCAATAAGGTTTGAAGATATGTTAGAGGCGGATGTGGCTGCCTGAGAAACCCCTCTCCCTGAGAATGGTGGAAACCAGACAGGAGCAACCAATGAAACAACAAAGACCACAGTGAAGTTAAATGAACTGGTAGAAGTCTTTAAAAACTTCAAAGAAGATATGGGACAGCAGATGAAGAGGATTGAGGAAAAGGTTGATGAGTTTCATTTAAGACTTGCTTCCTCAGAAGCTTATGTTCAGGAGCAGTTAGCTGCTATGAATGTGGATGTGGAGAATGTGGATGAGGAGGAAGAGGAAAGGGGTGTTAAATGGAAGAGTCGAACGAAGACGAAGACCAAGACCTCAAATAGGTCAAAGAAAAGCAAGTGATATGTTGTTGCTTTGGTGTGTACTAAAAAACTTATGTTGCTTTTGATGTATACTAAAACTTATGTTGCTTTTGGTGTGTACTAAAACTTATGTGGTTTTTTTTTTCTCTTTTGTTGTCTTTCTTTGAGCCTAGAATAACTAAGAAAAACTAGTGAAACTTGAAAAACAAGCACAAATTTCATCGAAACATAGTCTTAACACAACATGTCACAGAGATATAAGTCTTAACAAACAAGCTTATTCTTGAGCCTTCAATTAACCAAAAATCAAAGACAACCCGCAAGATATCGGGAACAAGTTTCTTTAGCCTAGCAATCTCATCCACGGGGAATAAGCTTCTTTAGCTGAGCAATCTCTGCAGCCATCTCGTCCACCTCCTTTCTTAAGCGACGAACCTCTTCTTGAACTCCGATAACCCAAGTTTGACGGAAATGGAGCCCATCATCCTACGGCATTGACATAGTTTCACTCAGTTTCCCAATCTCGATTTTTAATTTTAAACAATTAAGAGAAAAAGAAATGAAAAATTACCTTAAACAAGCTGCAAGTGAAATACATTTTTCCAGGGCAGAAATCCTTATCTTTTGGATTAGTGGATACCTCATCGACGATTCGTCCCCCACATGGGCAACCCGTTGGAACTCCATACTGAGCGTTGGCAATGTACCCAAGCATGTCGTAGTGTTTCTTCATTTTCTTTATCTCACTCTTTTCTTGTTTCTCCACCCATGGATCCATTTCGGAATTGAGAGGTTTTGTGGAGAGAAATGATGATAGAGAAAGTTGAGAGATGAGAGATATGTGGAGGAGAGTGAATGACAAGAGATGAGATTGGGACTCAGCTTTTTCCTTCAAAAATCCCGCCAAAATTTCGTAGTATTAGAAAAGCCCGCCAAAAAATTAACAAATAGTTTTCCGTAAGATAGTAGTTGTACACAAATTACAAATAGTTGTACTTTCGGTGCTTTTCAATTATTTTAGTATTACAGATAATTAAATTTTATTTACTTAGTTGTACAATGAAGTATAAGATTTTAAAATAAGATAATTGGTGTTTTGCGTAAAAAAATTGTCTAAAGAAGTTGTACAACGAAATATAATCTTCACTAATCACATATTTAACAAAGTTATTGTGAAAGTGTATGTTGTATGTTAGGGTGTTCTTTTGATTGTAGATTATAACATTTTTTCTTATTCCGGTGGATATACCATTTTTCTTATGTGTCTAATAAAGAGTAGATTTCGTATTAAGATGTTACATTGTAAAATTCAACATTTCGATTTCCAAACTCAATTCAAAATTAATACTAGTATTACACAAACAAAAACACAGTTCTCCATAGTTGTACAAAAACATAGTTCTCCATAGTTTTATAAAAAACAGAGCAAAATTCAAACATTTCAATTTCCAAACAGCAACCATTGTAGGCTTTGTCTTGGACGCCTTTTATTTTGCGTCATTGGCGGACGTTCCCCAGCTGATGGAAACCTTTTCACGTTCTTCCTTCCCCTCTTTTCGACGCGATTGGGAGCCATGATCTTCATTTCTTTGATGTAATCGGGGACATCCCATTGACTCCTATCCGGAACCACATATATAGACATGTAATATGCCAATGCCCACAGCTCTCTCCAATAATATTTAGAGATCAAATCTTCTAACTCAAAAACAAAACCACTCTCATGTTTAGAGTAGAAAATGTAAGCCGCTATTCCGTGAACACAAGGATACTGTTCTATGTCAAAGAACCTGCAACTGCAAATTTTTGCAAGTAAATTTACCAAATACGGCTTCCCATCACTGCCGACGACACTGTATTCATGGTTGAAAGAGTTTATCTGCGACACAATTAATTTTTTTGCTTCTGTCCATGCATCATGCACAAAGTTCTCCACTAGAGGAACTAGTTTCCGCTCACTGGATCCTCTAACGGTTTCTTTCCTATGTTCATTAAACCAATCAGCAGTTTTTTTAATGATCGTATCCAGCAAAGGTAATTAAAGAGTATTTTCTCGCTTCCTTGAAGACACTGTTCATCGACTCCACAACGTTGCTTGTGTCAATATTGTATCTATTTCCTGGAAACCAGCACCTTGCCCACTTTTCTTTCTCACTACTTTCCTCCAGATAATTTGCAACAGATGGATATCGAGTCTTGAAAGCAGAATATGCAACATCGAATTATGGCACTGTGTAAATTCGAGCCATTTCCATAAATTTCCATTCAACAGTGTCTTTGTTGACTTTACCTGCATGACCTTTCACATTTTGAGCCAAATGCCAGATACAGTGCGCATGATGAGCCATCGGAAATACATTAGCTATGGCATTGATGAGACTTCCATTTCTGTCACTCATAAACACCAATTCTGATGAATCTGACACAACAGTTTTGAACATCTCAAAAAACCAACTCCAACTGTCTTTATTCTCACCATCTAGCACACCAAAGGCTAAAGGATAGTGGTGCCGATTAGGATCCTGGGCTGTTGCAAAAACAAGTACACCACCATATCCATTTTTCAGAAAAGTAGCATCCACAGTTACAACTTTCCTTATCACTTTAAAACCTTCTATGCTAGCTCCCAAAGCAATAAACAAGTACTTGAATCTTTCCGAGTCATCCAATTTCACACTTGTTATTGTCTTCTCATTGATCTTCTCTAACATGTACAAATAAGAATACAACATCTGATAACTTTCTTCCGGAGTCCCACGCAAAATGCTCACAGCTTCGTTTTTACCTCTCAAAGCAGTGGAGTATGATATATTGACACCCAGTTTTGTCCACACAAGATCTTTGATACTTATAGGAGTAGGGGTTTCCATTTGGCCTGGATAATCATCATGCAATAGAGATGCAACTAGTTGTGGTGTGCCTTTCCTCTTTGAGTTGCAATTACTCTGACTGCCATGAGAGCATGAGTGCATCTTGTTGTACGTTCTAATAGAGAACATTTCAGATTTTTTTAATCTTTGCATCCCGTAGTCCCCATTTACATCCTTCTTTAGGATATTTTAGCACTAATCGCTCCTTATCCGATTTGACCACACTAAACCCAAAAGTTTTTTTACATGCACCTCTATCCACCACTTAACAACTCTTGCTGTATTTTCAAACCCAGGCCGTCTTCCCATTCTTCCATAAATTGAATTGGTTCCGCAACAGGTGGAACATCTACATATCTATCACGCATTTCTGTCTCTTACCTACCATTATCCACATTGCCAATATCATTTTCATCTACATTGCCATCAACATTTTCATCAACATTTACTTCTTCATCAGCTTTTTCCAACATCTCCTCAATCGCCACAATTCCCCCCTCGGGTTGTTTATCAACTTGATTGTTGCCACCATATAAAGTTATGGCATTATCTCCAATTACATCATCATTCGAATGCCACACCTCATAGTTCATACCTAGAGAACTTTGTTTTCCCGCTCTTGAAAGTTTCTCTTGGAGTTTTGATCTTTTGATGATCTCCACAAACAAAATGCACCAACGGTTCTCTTTATCTACGGAAAATAGATAACCACAAAGGTCCTCATCATCAGAAATAGAAAATTTTTCCTCAGACCCAACCAGCAGTGGAATGTAACTCAAATTCAACTTCACATTATTCTCATATAACCCGAGCTTTTTACATATTCGTGCTTTGACCATTGAAAAATTTATCTCCTTCGTATCCTTCTTCAACACTGAACAATACATGTGACCTTCGCATTTGAAGTGTATGATGACGTTGTTGCTCATTGGATCCTGCCAAAACCATTGAATACCATCCATTATACAAAGAAAAAGCATCTCAACAAAATTAATTTGTTACTGGAAACTGTTGAAGTTATACCAGTTTTACTAGTTCTACAACAATTATCAATAATACTTGTTTTCTTGGTTATCTGTCGTACATATTTTGATTTTGAAATCGAGAAATCTACATTCAATGCACTACGAATCAAACAATGCAACCATTATCCTACTCAATTCAAGTCATAATGGACTCGATGACCAAGCTGAAGCATCTAAATCCATTCAAATCTGGTTTCTCTGCTTATTCAAGCTGGAACATCTAAAACATGAACATACCTGGAATACGGAGGACTGAGCAGGAAGACGACGGAGGACCAAGCTGGAAGACGACGGAGGACCGACCCGGAAGACGACGGAGAATCGAGTCGGAGTAGCAGCTCGCTTCTGAATGGGAGCTCGAAAAGAAGAGTACCGCGACAGAAACAGCGATTTCGCGATGAGTCGCGATTCCAAATGCAAGGAAGACACTTTTTTATTTATTAAAATGAGGTTAATAATGTAATTACAATTGTTTAATGAATATGAGGGGTATGAAGATTTGTGAAGGATATAAGGGATTTAAAGTTCTGGTTAAAAGGCATATAAGATGAAGGCTCATCACTTTATCCATATGTTCAGTAAAAAAAATTGATTAGTTGATATAGGTTAGCATGACCTCGTGCATTAGAATAACTGAACTCCACGCTTGCGATTGCGATGAAAGAGGGTTTAATTTCGACATCAATGGCATGGAGCAGGTCTTCTTTTTTGCTTTCTATCACTTGTATCTTTATTTCTGCCACTAAACATGAACATTGGACAACCGTGAGATTTACACATATGCTAATTTAAACTTAAAATGTTACAATAATTTATTTTATTTTTTTTCGTGTTTCATCACCTCTTCTTACAGATTTTAAGCCGCCAGACATTTATATGAAGCATTCTTCTATCTAGCTTCAAGTGGCCAAACCAAATCAACAGGTTTCTACAAACAAAATTTATGTAAATAATCTAAACAAAATTAATGTATTTAGAGCGACAAATCGTAAGAACGTACATTTTGTGCTTAGTCTTGCGGCTTAGAATAGATTGCTACAATGATCTAGTGATAAGTGATGATTCTTAGGATATGTACGTCAGCCCATACTTCCCTGAAATCAGAGAAACACATGGCCCATTCTTCTTGTTCTTCTAGCGAGGAGATATGGAAATTCTTCAGCAAAAAATCCAACACGTCAAGCCCATAATGCCCATACAACCGCTAATTGCATATTACGTTCAGCTCTATTAAATCATAACTTATGAAAGCATTAGCCCACGTAACAGAGTAATATACATACATATAGCATGACTGGATCTGATCAAATAACTACTTACTTGATAAGAATGATAAACAGCTTCTGACAAACAATTACAGTAAAAGGTGAATACTCACAGCTTCCGGAATTGCTGATCAACCGGTGTACGATTTGAGATGTTGTCGGCCTTACTGGCTGCATCCAGGGGAAGAAAAAGAAAGAAAGAAAGACAATACAGTAAAAAACCACATGTATTTTGAAGATGAAATGATAAAGTCATCAAATGCTAATTATAATTCTTAAACTTGTTTAATATCAGGTCTGGAGTATGAAACTCGGTGGACAGGAGGACATTCAACAGAATCTGAGCTGTACAACACCACAAGGAAACCACTTCCAACCTAAAAGGATTCATCGTCTGCTGTATTCAGTTCATCCACTCCCCCCGGTTTCAGAGACTCATTGATTACAGCGCGTAACCTCTGGTGTACAAAGAATTCCACTTTTGAGAATATGACTCTGTCTGGTGTACAAAGAATACTAAAACAACACTTGAAAATGTTAAAACAGAAATACCTGACCTTCCTACTCCCAAGCCTTGCTTGTGGAAGCTATGCCTGTAATCTCGGTGGAAAGGAATAGTTTCAGAAATCAAACTGCAAAAAAGGAACAAAACTTTGTAACTCTTCCATGGGAAAAAACATATAGTGATATGTTTTTCCTCACCTGGAGTATATAAGAACAATGATATACTAGTCTACAACATTCTTCTCTTCACGATAGAAACTGGCCTGAGCAATATTTAAACATGTAATCACGGGAGAAAAAAAAAGAAAAATAATTATGCTGAAAGGGGGAAATATCCAAAACTGTATCCTCCTATCTATAAAAACACATATAAAGAAAGGGCCAAATCAGAAATTCGTGGTCCTACAATATTTCGTTAGAGCTTTCCCGGTCTTTCTCGGTTTCCTCTCATCATCGTAATAAGTCTCTTTAAATTTTCTTTTCTCCATTTTCTATAATCTAAAATCAGAGAAAAATTGCCGGAACAAATGCTAAAATAGATCAAATGGGGAGAAAAAAAATCTCAAATAGACCTATCGATTTTTCTTTTTATTTTACATATAATTTTAAATAGAAATTTGTATAAAATAACTAAAAAACTTAAGAACTTCAATATATTTACTAATCCATGTCATTACTATCCTACCCAGAATTCGACTCGGGTTCATACCCGAAACCCAACCCAATTTTAACCATAATCTTCTTGTTCTTCTTGGTCTTCTTCCTTTCTTCTCCATTAATACTTTTTCACCTTATAACAAAACCAAAAGATTTCTTTAACCATCCACCAAATTTCTCTTTTTATTCAAAATCGTTTAACCCACAGTCATTATAAATTAATTATATCTTATCTGTAATCAAATTTCACTTTTTACGTATGAGATTCAAGATAAAGAAGAACGCAAAGTATTTCTAATACAATTAGTACAACTCCAAATAGTACAACTAGTACAATTCAAACTAATACGACTACAACGAGTATAACTAGTATAAATAGATTGAGTATAACCATTATAACTGGTACAAGTAAAACGTGTACAACTCGTACAATTTTGCAATTAATATGCTAATTTTTATTTTTTTTGTTTTCAGTGATGATAAAAAAGGATGATGTAGAACCAATAAGACATGTTGGTCTAATCTCCCCCTGCCGGTATGTATCAAATACATGAATAGTATATTTTTAATAATATTTGATTTGGATAATGATTTATTTGCAAGTTGTACTAGTTATACTAGTTAACTATTTTTGGAAAAAAATCATCTTCATCTTTTTGTTGTCGAGGCGAAAAAGGTAGACGAGGAGATAAAAGAGTATTCAACTACGGTTCGAAAAACATGAGTCACCTGAAAGAGAAGAAGTAGCGTCCGCGATGAGTAAGAGTGACTCACCGGCGATGAACAAAAAGGACTTTATTGTGAAGAAGAGAGATGCCGCAACAAAGAAGAAAGATGCAGTGAAGAAGAAGAGAGATGCGGCAAAGAAGAGTGAAGTGTGACGAAGAAGAGGAAGCTCGACAGTGGTGTCCACTAATTTTTGAGATGTACTGGTTTGTACGAAGTTGTACTAGTTTTCGAGTCGTACATGTTTTTACATAGTTGTACCAGTTTATACATAGTTATACTAGTTTTTAGTTGTACTGGTTTGTACATAGTTGTACTTTGACAGTGAAATAAAAGAAAAATAGTTGTACCACAAATTTTTTTAACTTAATTTAGTTGTACCACTTCTTTATGTGTACATGCATTTGCCCCAATACAATGAAATCATCAATTTTTTTAAAATACACTTGATGTATGTTTTTCAAAAATTATGTGGACAAAGAAGTTAACAAACCTTAAAAGTATAAGGTAGATCATGCAAAAGTATGTGATTGTGTTACAATTTTTTATTTTTATTTTAAACTTCAAATAGATTAAAAGAAACTTTCTAAGTACATACCAATTGGGATATTTGATTGTTTTTCTTATATGGAATACCAAATTGATTATGTTAATTTTTGAAATGTTAAAGTTATATCAGTTGTATCAGTAATACTCGTCTAATATATAATAGACAATTATATCAATTGTTTATATGTCTAGTTTTAGGGGTTGTACCAATATTTGCACATCATGGCTTTGTAAAAATATGTTCGATGATTTTTTTTATCATAATAATATGACTAATATAGTTAATAAACCCTAAAAATATAAAGTATATTATGTAAAACTAAGAGCGTAATGTAATAATTTAATAAACATTTTGAAAAAATTAAAAGAAATTAGATGAATTTTTTCATCATATATCAATTAGAATATTTACTTGTTTACTTTATGTGTAAATTATAAAATTTATATACGAATTATACAATTTTTAACATGTTTAGTTATACGAGTTATACTAGTTGTACCTAGTCGAATGAGAGAATGAGATAAGAAATATTTTGTGGCTGTGAGTGGTTGAGATTAAAAAATAGAAAAAGATAGAAGGAGAGAGATATGTGAAATCGTGTGGCCAAGTTAAAAACATAAATATGATGATCCAATGACTTATGTTATATCTTTATTAAGGACAAAATGATAATTTTCTTCTCTTTGGTCTATGTAGTTTTTTTTAGTTGTTGTAGATTATTTTTTGACCATTTGTGCCATTTGAGATTAAAGTCCAAAATAGCCTTGAAGCACTACATAGTCCTCACTCCTCCTTTGCGCCTGCTAACGTTTTGTTAGAAGGATATCTATTGACTCAATTCGCTTCCAAAAACCCAAACTCTGTTACGATTAACCTCAGGAGTGGTTTGATCTTGTGGAATCTGTTTCCTAGATTTCTTTTTCTGTATTGTGGGTTTTGATCGATCATATTTGCGAGGATTTGCTTGATTATGATGACGATATGTTCTTGAGCTCTTGAACTAGAGTTTGTTTAAACTCTCTTTCGAAAGAAGAGACCTATAGTACTTTGTCATTTCATTTCATTATGAATTATTTCTGATCTATTGAAAGAATCGGGAACCAGATATCTCAGTAAACTTGATTCTCGTTTTTGGTTTTTTTTTTTCTCGTTTTTGGTTTTGCTTGCAACTTTGCTTAACTTCATCATGATATGATTGATGATAACAATGAAATGTTCTTGAGCGATCGATAGATAGGACTGGAGTTTATATGAATTTTCTTTAAGTTATTTCCTGTTGTGGATGAAATCTACTGCATTTTTGGAGGTCACATTGAGAACCTTCCCTTTCTGAGTCAGCAGTATGGGCTCAAAAAATTCACTAAAGAGGCTATCATCATCATTGAGGCTTACAGGGCTTTATGTGATCGTGGCCCTTACACTGTAAGATGTCACACAACTCTCTTCTTATTGTATTCTACGTTCTTGATCTGGATATTTGTGTTAATTTGCTTATGGATTTTTTACTGTTCTCCATGTGCAGGATGCTGATGGTACAATGCCCTTCTTCTGGGGAACCCATGCTGAAGGCCACCTTGTTCTTTCTGATGACACAGCCTAATTCAAGGAAGGTTGCTCCAAATCTTACAGTCCTTTTTCCTAAAGGTAACATGTCTTAACTATTTAAAGATAAATAGGATTACTTTTTGATTAACTCGAAGACTTTGGTTGGTTTGTGAAATTTTTAGTTGAATAATTCGTTAGAAACTCTTAAGAATTTGATTTTACGGTTAAATGTATAATTATATATGGTTTGGTGTATGGAAGGTTGCTTCTTTACATCATCAGGAGGATTGAGGAGCTTCGAGCACCCGAAGAACGAGCTGAAGCAAGTACCGAGAGTGGATAGCTCTGGAGACGTGTGTGGTGTGACCTTCAAGGTTGATGTTCAGGTTAAAATAGAGGGTACTAGAATGCCTAGAGTCGACAGCTCCCAAAACTGGGCCGGTCATATCTAAATCGGAAATAATTACCGATAGTGCAAGCGCAAGCATCTTGTTATCCCCCCCTATCTTTATTCATTAAATGTCTAAGACAATATTTTCACAGACACCACAATGTTTCCTTTTTCTTTCTTTTTTTCTTGCTTTCTTTTTTTTTCTTTCTCTATTGCGTTGTTCTCAAAGGTTGGTGCTTTGCGAACAATGTCGAGTTTTGTGAATGAGAGATTTACCATGTGGGTCACTTTTAGACTTATATATTACAAAATGAAACAGTTACATCATGGGCCGGTTTTACACTTCTTAATTACAGTATACATCAATTTGTGCTATTGTGACACTTTTCTTTTTTCCAAGATACTTTTATCTTTTATCAACCTCTTAAAGCTCCACGTGACTACTCAAAAACTACATAATTGAATTCTAACTACTTTCTATGGACTACAGACACTTTTTAATCACAAATCTATTTTCTCTTTCATTTTCTATTATTACTTTTATTTTATGAATCATTTTTGAAAAAGCTTATGAAAATGCATGTAAAATTAATATTAAAGAAGAAATAGAGTGGCGGATATCCGGTGTCTCCACCACCAGTCCAACTTACAAAGCTAAAATTTAAATAATTTCAACTAAACTACAAAACTTTCATTAACCACAATTTTTTTTCTTGCCAAAACCACATTATCAAATTTTCCTCACAAAGCTCCAAAAATATATTTTCCACCAATACCACCAAATCAATTTTCTGTCAAAACTGCAAATTAAGTTTTGATCAAAACTATATTTTCTCTCCAAAACCATAAAATCATGTTTTCCCTCAAAAACACAGTTTTTGTTTCGGTCACAAAAAATTCAATTTTACGGTTTATCGAAAAATAGCAATTTTTCAGTTTTTACAAGAAAACATGATTTTATTGTTTTGGTGGGAAAATATGATTATGCGGCATTTGCAGAAAAAAATATTTTAGGATCTTGAAAAAGCGTAATTTTGTCATTGTGACGAGCAAAGGTAATAGTGAAGTTTTGACAAAAAAAAATAAAATTTTTCGGTTTTGGTTGGAAAACATGGTTTTGAGATTTTGGTTGAAAACATGATTTTGCGTTTTTTTTTTAAATATAATTTAGCGGTTTAGGAGGTAAACACAATTTTTTTCCAGTTTTGACAAGAAAAAATGATTTTACGTTTTTCACAGGAAAGCATGATTTTTTGTTTAAGAGGAAAACATGATCTTGCAGATTTTGGCAGAAAACGTGATTTTGGTTATGGTGAAAAATATAATTTTGTGGTTTTGATGAAAAACACGACTGTGCGGTTTTGGACAGAAAATGTGATTTCATGTTTGATGGGAAATCTGATTGTGCAATCTATAAGTACATTCCTTTTATAATCCACATGTACATATATCTCATCATATACACTCATTCAACACATTTTAGAAACTGTTATTATTTATCATCTCCTCAAAATTGGAAATCTCTTAAATGTACACATATGAGCTCTTGATGTTGGGGTTAAAAAAATATTCCTTCCCTTCATCAATGTAATCATTTACCCAAGATTGCATCCATGGTATATAAAAATTTACAAAATATTATATTCATGTTATATGGAAATTTACATAAGATTGCAAAAATTTGATAATATTTGATGAATTATGGTGTACACATGTACACCAAACCTCTATAAATTTCAATGTTTATCATATAAGGGTTGTCCACATGTAAGCAGTTACATTTTTATAAATTTATGAACTGCAATGAATATTGATCATATGTTTACATGAACAAACATGATTTTGTTGTTATGGAGGGGAAAATGTAACGTGTGGTTTAACGGGAAAAAATGATTATGTTATCCATAAGTACATTATTTTTATAAATCCACATATACACCTTTCATAATGTACACTTATTCAACAAGATTATAGAAGTTTGATAAAATTTCATGAATTATAGTGTACACATATACAGTGAACCCCTATAATTTCAATGTTTATCAAATAAGGATTGTCCACATGTAAGCTGTTACATTTTGTAAATTTACAAACTGCAATGAATATTGATTATATGTGTAGATATATGAGGTTTCTTAATTAGAGAGGTGATAACGAATAACAGTTTATAGAATGCGTTAAGTAAGTGTACATGTTAAAACATGTACATATGGACTATAAAAAATTACTTATGGATAACACAATCATGTTTTCCCGTCAAATCACGAATCACATTTTCCTTTCATAACCGCAAAATCACGTTTGATTGTCAAAACTAAGAAATCAAATTTGTCCGTTAAATTAAAAAATCACACTTTCCATCAAAACCGCAATAATATAGTTTCCGTCAACCAGCCAAAAACTGAAAATCATTCTTGCCCATAAAAACTATAGAATTACATTTTCTACCAAAACCACATAATCATGTTCTCACCAAAAACGCATTTTCTTGTTAAACCCAAATTTTCACCAAACTGTAAAATCACATTTTCTGTTTAAAATCACAAAATCGTCAAACCGCAAAAATCACATTTTTTTTGTCAAAACCGCAAAAATCACATTTTTTTGTCAAAACCGCAAAATCATGTTTTTAATTCAAGAACGCAAAATCACTTTTTAGTAAACCAAATAATGTTTTACAATAATCATGTACAATATATAAGCTGGAAATGAAGTGTTCTCATGGATTTAGACAAGCATTGAACTAAAGAAGCTAATAATCTGAACAAAGTTTTTATTATGTGTGCACAAGGCTCTATAATCATGTGATGTGTGTATATGATAGAAATGAGACTTACTAGTTAGGTGTATATGTACAATTTTGTTAAACGTTGTAAATGTGGATAGTCAAAATTATGTGTACACATTAATACCTAAACTACACACTTGCAAAATTTATGCACACCTTAATACGAAAATGGAAACTGTTAAAGGAATTTTAGAAATATACACACCTATGAATATGGAAAACCTTGTATATACTACTAAAAAAATGCGATTTTGATGGAAGATAATTTTCTATTTGGGAGTGTCAACCAATTAGAATCACGAGTGACCGTCTCTTCCACAATACGACATATCCTTCTCCCGTGAAAGTATAACCTACATTTGAAACCATCTTAATGCACCATACTCCCAAAAGAAATACACTTGCACATTGCCTTATACTAAGAAGAGAGGAGCGGGAACTTCTAAATTCAGATATCTAAAATTTGCTGAAATCAAGCTTAATCTTGATATTTATTTGTGAATGCAAATGGGCCTTGATGGTGTAGCCACAGTTCATGAATTTACGACCAATGATTTGCTTATGCTAGTGGATTCGACGATTAAAAGGGTGAGAATTAGCGTCAGGAACACCAAAATCACACATAGGATCGGGTCGTCCTTGAATCTGGCAGAAGCCAGACAAATTTCGCCCCACCTTGTCAGATAGTTATTGCAATCTTGTCCCAAGTACTCGTGATTCACGTCGTCTGCATTTAATCATGGCTGAGAAGGAGATTGAGCCGTAGCGGAGTAACGTCAGGTCTCTTTGCTACTGTCTCTTCCCCTTCGTTTGTCTCTATGGTCTGGGTTGGTTTCTGGTCCTTTTCTCGTGTTGGTTCTTGCTGGAGGAGAAACTTCAAAGTGGAAAAAAAGATTGACATTTACAGTTATGAGTTGTGGCTTTATATCGTTACTTTTCCTTTGTTTTCTTTGCTAGAAACTAGTAAAGAGATAAATGTATGTTATTTTATTTTAAAATAAAATAAAATGGTAACTAAAGTTTGGCACATAAACCAAGACTAATGGGAAAAATTGGAAAGATATTAATTTAGTTAGAAAAAGTACTCTTGGAGTATAAAGTATCTTAGAGTGATATTAAAATCTTAAAATTGACCCTCAATGTAAACAACTCTTACAACATAGGTTACTTTTTACTACTTGTACACTTTTATTAACATGACTCACTTCAAAGTCCATTATGCTAACTAATTTAGTTTGATTCTGGCGGGATGTATTTTTAACCCTTGAGTTTTTGTACGAGTGAATGGCCCAAATTTCATCATACAAGACGTGATGTGATATATATCTACATTATAATCCTAGAAATTGGATTTTAAATATATTATATTATGGATTACAATTTATCTTTTTTTTATACAGCATAAGACACATTTCACTCTTGAGAAATTTTTTTAACTTTCCCTTACTTTCTAACTAAGATAGTTACATATTTTGAAATATAAACTTGAGGATCTGGTTTTATAATTTGAAAATTTATTTATTTAGATTAGAAAATTTGAGTTTGGAGGATAAGATTTGTTGTTTGGTTTTAAAAATGATAAACTTCAAGATTTTATATTAGTTTATGAGATTGATTTTTGGAAAAGAAAATTTGTAAATATTATATATTAATTTCAGATATAATATAGTAATTAGCTTTAAAAATGAAAATTTTAAAATTAGTGTTCATGGTATAAGGTTTTGAGTTTGGGATTATGAGTAGGATAAGATCTGAGATTGAAGTTTGAAAAATTAGATTTGTAGTTTCTGTTTAAAATTTGATGTGAAGTTTAAAAATATTAGAATTAGTTTTTAGATTTATGATTTGGAATATAACATTTTAGTTTAAAATTTAAAGTTTGGTGTATAGTGTTTAGATTTTAGATTACATTTTGTAAAAATAAATTTTAAGTTTAGTTTAACTTTGGTGTTAAAGTATGAAAATTGGAATTTAAAGTTCTTTCTATATTGTTTAGGGTAAAAAGATCTTGAGAAATTTGATAAAATAGAAGAAAAAAACTGTCTCATTATCCCCTTGCCATAAATCCCATTTTGATCTATTTTAACTTTGGTTATCCTTGGTTTATTTTAAATATTCATATAAAATCTTTGTAGAGTCAAAATATGAAAATTAATGTATATAAAAAAGAAGTAATCATATGAAAATATATGTATTGAGTAATTGTTTATAAAACATAATTTTAATTTTAGATTTATAGATAGTAGAAAATTCAATCTACTATCTACTGACACGTAGATTGCAGTTTCAGCTAATTACATAGGTATCTACATATCTTAGAATGTAATATTAACATAACATTAACTAATCTAAACGTGCAGACTATATTATCTACTATGTTCACTACGATCAAAACTATGGTAATTCCTTGAACTACTCTTTACTATTACATCTACTAACACTGTAACATAAATCTACATACATATCTATAATCAACGAAACTAAGAATACATAATCTACCAGCACATATATTGTGACACCCCCGATCTAGTCTAAGTACAAGTTGACTCGACCAGCCGTACAACCATCAAACAAGAACATGCACATCCAATCACTAGTAACTTAAACCAAACTGAGAGGCCACAATGTGTACCTCAACGATTAACCCGAAGTTCCCAGAATAGATCCATGTACCTTAGGCCAATCGCCTATGTACACATATCCTATTAGGTAAAACCCGAGGCTATTCAACCCGACTGAGTAATACCAAATAGTTAGTTCGTCCGGACAAAGACTAATATCATATGGAACTCATACTTAAAGAAACATTCTTTAATACATTATATAATATTCTTTCAAAACATCTTACAAAATATTAATGATTAACCTCGAGGTTTTCGGTCAACAAAATTTATACATAGGATATATCAAAATTACTTTGCAAGGATAATAAAACTACCGCTGGCTAATGTTGTTCCTTCTCGTCCTAGAGTAAAGTTCTCCCGCTTACTGGTTACCTGCATCACAAATGAGTCATGAGTAACTAGTTTACTCAATGAGTCTAATCCCGAACTCCCAACACATATTAATAATATCCCGAGCAGTCGACACCATTTCAATGCAGTGGAAATATATTCCATAATTATTATATATAAGGCCTATCATTCCATCGATGTGAATCATATCTTCAACATCACCTCCATGTTACCCGCCATTCGCTCATATATATGCTAAACCCGGAAAAACCACCAATGCAAACCGAGCCTAGCGGGAAAATAAATATAACCATCCTCTCCATCAGATATTCCAAGATCGAACATCTAATGCTGCATGCAGTTACACGGTCTCCAGGGTGTGTCCCCATCATCGTGTCTTTGTGACCTTGTTCCATATCACAGGACCAATTCACGGTAATGCGGGAACTTTAGGAAGAGTGAGTATACAATAAGACTTCACATGATTCATACTTATATACTTATATATTGGTACTTGAGAACAAGTACTAAGGCTCGAGATAAACCTCAAATAATAATTCATAATATTTCTTAAATGTTTATAATAAGTAAACACTTCAGAGTTTAATATAGTTCAAGAGACTTATTTATCTATCAACCATAATCATTTATTTTACTCAAGCAACACTAATTCATAACTCATCAGTCATCTATCTAGACTCACCTTTGAATCCATGAGATTGGCTAAGGAAAACTTGAATCGAGCTCACTAAACATTCTCCACTTATGGATTACTCTCGGTTCAGAACCACCACAAACATCCAGCTGATCCGACCACTCTCATTGACCATCTGAATTAAAAACAGAACAGTTGGACATAAGGTTCATCAGTTTGGTTCCAGAAGAAAATCAACTTAGTTCATAACATTTCAGTTCAGTTCTCTCATAACAGTTTGGTTCCAGACAGGTTCAGAACAAGTTCAGTTCGGTTCAAGCTATAACAACTTAAATCGGTTTATAACATCTCAGCTAATGCTCAGTTAAGTCTGGTTCTAATCAGTTCACAACAGCTTAGCTCGGTTCTGCTCAGACCATATCAGTTCAAAACAATTTCAGACCATAGGAAGCTCGGCTCAGACCAGTTCAAAACAAGATCAAATCTACCTGGTTCCGAACATCACTAATCCGACAGTTTTGTTCAAGCTAAACAACTTAAATAAATTCAGTTCAAGCTCGGTTCCACTCATCCTAGATAAGATCAGCTAGGTTCAGAAAAGTTGGATTCAGGACAAGATCATTTTAGTTCACCTTAGGTCTAAACAATTCACATCAGTTTAGCTAGTGGTTTAAAGAAATTAATTTAAACCTAAACTAAACAAACTTAACCGAAACAACAACTCAGACAAGTGATTTGACCAAGACCCTAGCTAAACATGATCCAGTTCTGATAAGATATTGACTGAGGCAAAGAGATGAATCTTACCCAAAATCCAAATGGTTAGTAGGACTCAGATGGTTCTGTTCTTAAAGATTAGCTCACTGCTGGACTGTTTTCCAAAGAGACATCAAGCTTCGGTTCAGATCAGAAACAGAACAAGAGCTAGGGTTTAATCTGGATATATCACCTTATGATCTTCCACACAGCAACAGACTGAGCAAGGTTTGAGAGAAACTCGTCCAAGGTCCTTCTTGAATTTTTGTTTGATTTTTCTCTTCTTCTTTTTCACTGATTTTCTCTGAATTTTGCTCTGGTTTTTCTTTCCGTTTCAGAACGTCCAGGAGGAGAGATGATTGTATTTTATACCATATGGAGTTTCTTCAGCTCAGGGTTTACTTAACACATAGAGCTGAGAGTGGACAGGTGGAGAGCTGCTTCATCACTCCCAGCAGCCAAGCTGCTTTCCTTTCCTTCACATGAAGAAAGCTTAACTCAGTCATGTGCTTCTCACATGTTCTGGTCCAGCAAGGAAGCAAGCAAGCAGACAGGCAGCTTGTGTCTTTCATGTGACATTTACTACAAAAGCAAGAAAACTGGAAGGTGCATGGCATGTGACTCGGTCACTGATCAAGAAGCTGAGAAGGTGAAGTACATGACGGGTCAGAATTATTTAGAAAGCTGCTGGATAATTCTGAACAATTATTCAACCAAATATTTCTTGTCCTTCGGCTCACGTCTTGCTCTCGGAAAATCTCGTTCAGCAAAATAGACACTCGACCATAATATTTAATACACAACCTGATCATCAAACACTCAATCGAGAACTATCATAAGATAGTCATTAGACCACTAGACAGTCCCGTAGAGTATTAACTTACTTGCTCGATTTTATTTTAATTATGGTCGGACCATCTCCAAACTGGTCGAGCGGTATTTTTCTCGACTAAAATTATATTTGCTCGTGAGGGTTATTACATATATACTCTACAAAACTAAGAATACATACTCCACATATTGTCTATAACGTGTAAAATGTGATTTCTGCATGATTTGGTGAAAATATTCCATAAATCTCTCCAAAATGGATTAATAAATATTTTGTAGTAAGAAAATATTTTGCAAATATTCTTATCTCTTCTTTCTTCATTTGCTATATCAAAAAAAAATCCCAAACATAAGTTGTTTTTCCTAGGAGGTGCAGTAGCTCCAGTAGTCGTCTACGTAGCCACACAAATCTTCCCAAATAAGAAATAGATCACAAACATTCACATGTTAGTTTTGACTGGAGCCACTGCAATAATGCCACCTGCTACTGTGGTTAACTTCGCGAGCTAGATTGTTATGGCGTTTGTGTTTGGACACCTCGTGTTTAAGTACAAAAGAGAAAGGTGACAGAGATAAAGCTATGTTCTGTCTCACTCTTTGGAAGAATGTATGCGGAAACTGGATTCATATATGTGCAGTTGTTTTTGATAGAGTTTGAACTCAGATTCTTCACCAAAACTCAATCATAAACACTCTAATTGCTTTATTGAATCAACGGAACAAGGTGTTACCCTTTGTGTTAATAATTTATTGAGAATAAATGGCTTAACCCACTCAAATTCTCCCTAATTCTCTCGACTCAGAATACAATTGGATAAGTTGTTTGCTATTTAAACACATAAACAATCATAACAAAAAACCCTCTGTTTGCTCTAGAGTCTCTCGACAACTCAAGACTCCTGGATCAAATTTTCATTTAAAATGACCACGTCATCATTCTCTCTTTGCTCTTCCTCTTTCTCACATAGCGATGTTGTGAACAAAATTTCCATACAACACCCACATATTCTATAAAGTTGGTATGTATTTCCAATGTACTAACAACTCCAAACTCCCATAATCATCAGTATCGCTTCTTGAACTATAGCGACATTGTCCAGATCAGTTGGAAGCACTGGTAAAGGCAACACCTGATGATCAGGTGACAGAGCTAAATAGCATGCTACTTTCCCAATCCTCTCGAGAATCTCATATGGGCCTAAGAAATTGGCAGACAGCTTCTGGCACACTCGTTTTACCACTAACTATTGTCGATAACGGCGCAGTTGCAAGTAAACCAAGTCATCAACAAGAAACTCAAAATCCCTATGGTGCTTATCTGCATTATTTTCATGAGTTGTATAGGATGAATCAAATGATGCTTTATGTATATCAACATTGCATCTCATTCTTGTAACATTGTTTCCAAATCCGCATTTTTAGTAGTTACCAACTCAAAGCGCAACAAGGCTGTAGGGTCTCGCCCGTACGCAACCCAGAACGGTGTAGTCTTCAGTGAGGTATTATACCACAGCTCAGCCCAACAAAGAAAACGTAACCAGGTCTGTGGATGAGAGGATGCAATAAATGAAGAAAGGTCTCTAAACATTTCTTCAGAAATTCGGTTTAGCTATCCGTTTGAGGGTAGAAAGTCGTACTAAAATTCAGTGATGTCTCAGATAACCGAAAGATATCTCTCCAAAATGTACTGAGAAAAATTTATCTTAGTCTGAACAATCGACTTGGGGAACCCATGTAGCCTTACGATTTCTCCCACAAAACTTCTTGGAAATGTGCCTGAAATGTATGTTTGAGGCCAACCAAATGGGTGTGCTTACTCAAACGATCAACCACCACAAAAATGACATTGTATCCATTTGAAGTTGGTAACCTTCAACAAAGTCCACAGACAAATCCTCCCAAATTACAGAAGGGATAATTAATGGGTGAAGTAAACCAGCAAGACAGAGGTTGAATACTTGTGACTTTTGAAAACTAGATAAGCTGCTACATACTGCTGAACCATCTTCAATAACCCTTCCAATTGAAACCATCTCTGAATTCTCTTTACTGTTTTCAGAACCCCTGAGTATCCTCCTTGCATTCCATCATGACATCAATTCAAAACCATAGTGATAAATGGAGATGACTTAAGAATAACCAACCGATTCTTGTACCACATCTTCTCCTCTTTAACTGAACATCGTTTCAAACCCGCATCATCTTCTCAAACTCGTTGTATTAGGAAATGAATGTCTTGTGACTCTGCAATCTCTTTATAAAGATCATGTAGCTGCAACGTTTCCGGAATTGTAACTGCAAACATGATAGTATAGAGAAGGAAGTTAACCTCTTGAAAGACCATATTCAGCTCTGTTTGTACCCTAGGTTTTGTAGACAATGTCGAACTCAGTACCTAAGAGCGTGATCAACCATTTTTGGTATTCCATACTAACCCCTCTTTACTCAAAAAAATATATTTTAAGCTTCTTAATCAATATGTACTATAAAATGTCTTCCCAGAAGGTAGTGCATACACTTATGTATAGCCATGATCGCAGCCATAAATTCTCTCTCATAAATCGATTTGAACTGTTCTCGTGCTGTTAAACTGTGGCTAAAGTATGTTATTGGTCGACCATCTTGCATAAGAACTGCCCCAATACCAAAACCTGGAGCATCAAACTCAACCACAGGTTTCCTTGTGAAATCCAGCAAAGCTAACACATGTGTTGAGATCATAGATTTTTAAGAATATCGAAAGCAAATTGAAGTCTAGATTACCATTCAAACGTGTATGTCTTCAACAGATCAGTTAAAGGACAAGAAAGGGAACAATAACCTTTTATGAGGCGCATGTAGTAACCAGTTAGACCGAGAAAACCCCTAAGCTTTTTGGTGTTCTTGGGAAAGGCCAACCTTTCATTGCTTTTGTCTTAAGATGATCTGTAGCAACACTGTCTGCTGTAATTACGTGACCCAAGTATTCCACCTGTTGTTGAGCAAACAAGCATTTCTTTTTATTGGCAAATAGGTTTTTCTATTCAAAGACCTTCAAAATTGTTGCAAGATGAAGTTAAATATCCTTTTAATTCTTGAAGTATCTCGACAAGTCATCGAAGAAAACGAGAAAATTGCTCGAAAACAGTATGAGTAAATCATTCATCAATGATTGAAAGGTAGAGGGAGTCTCTGTTAACCTAAATGGCATAACGAGGAATTCATAATGTCCATCATGAGTTCTAAAAGCTTTTTTCTGAATGTCTTCCTCTTTCTTTCATATTTGATGAAAACAAGCCTTTAAATCCATCTTTGAAACATCTTAGCTCCATGTAATTCATATAAAAGTTGGTCAATCATGGGAATAGGGTATTTAACAGCCACATTTTCCTGGTTCAATGCTCTGTAATCAACGCAAAACGCCAAGACTTGTCATGTTTATTTACCAGCAAGACATGACTAGAGAATGGACTTCGACTAACTAGAATGACACCCTTCTCCAACATCTCTGAAACCATTTTTGATATAGCTTCCTTGTGTGCCTGATGGTATCGATAAGGTATAACATTTATGACTGTTTTTTCAGACTTTAGCGTGATCGCATGTTCTTACTGCTAATGGGAGGAAGTCCATGTGGTTTATCTAACATGTGGCCAAATGCTGTCAATACAACTTTTATGTTCTATGATATAACTGACAACACATGTTTCTCTTCTATCATCGCACCCAACCATAAATCTCGTGGAACTTACCACTGGCCATTATCTTGACTTGAGTAAGGTTTTGCAACTAATTTCCCAACTGACATAAATCATTCTGGCTTGTTAATGTTTCATTGCGTCCTTTATACCAAAAACTTCATTAATGAGTTATCTAGTCTACTTCACATTTCCCCACTGTTCGAAGCCATTGCACCCTTAACACAAATTCGACTTTAACCAAATCCAGTGAGATGAAATCAATGAAAACAATCAAGTCCTTGCAACTCCAACTTGATATTCCCAAAGACACCACCAGCTTTTTCGATCAACCCAGTGCCTAATAATACTTGCATCAATGAGATTATCTGCATTTTGAAATCCTCTTTGGCTGCAACTTGAGGAGTCACAAAATTATGTTGGCTCCACTGTCTATAAGCACCACAACCTTTACTTCAGCTAAGATGCCTCTCAACTTTGTCATAATAGGAGAATCAATACCCAAGAAGGCATTGAAGGATATTTCCATCGTTTAAGGTGTCTGAACTTCTTGGATTGTATCATTAGTAACAATTCAATCCTCGAACGTTTTTATCTTGCATTACCTCCACTTCCATATCATTAATAATCATCAGATCTGAAGTTCAGGATCAGCACATACAACTTTAGCCCCTTCAACTCAGCTAATTCTTCTAGTGATACGTGTAATTGTGGTCTCTAAGGTAAGTTCTTGTGCATTTCTACTTGCTTAGCCTTTCATCCATATTTAGATGTGATAATTATTATGTATCTGGTTTTGTCTTGGTTGTCTCGCTCCGTTTTTGTACTCATGTTGTCTAGATTTTTCTCTTTCACCTATTACTTGACATAAAGTACTAGTTTCCATTTTAAGCACATCATATATATGATTCCTTAACCTTTTTGGTTTCTTTAGCTTGATGACCTCCTTCATTTCAGGCTTCAATATGGGGTAAAACTTGCTGATCAAATTATATTTGTTAATCCCTTTGACCCGAGTGATAACCTCTTCAAATTCATGGACTTACTGGCAGACTGAACCAATTTGTCTCAGGGCACAGAACCTATTGCGCGGCTTTTCATCTATCAACTCTGCTAACCGTTCTAACATCCTTTGCTTAAGTTGGTACCATCTTTCAAAATTCCCGTCATCTGACTCCC
Organism: Moricandia moricandioides; assembly: GCA_905132885.1. Lineage (NCBI taxonomy): Eukaryota > Viridiplantae > Streptophyta > Magnoliopsida > Brassicales > Brassicaceae > Moricandia > Moricandia moricandioides. The sequence goes on from CAJHQQ010000466.1 coordinate 52,991, forward strand.
AAAGATACCAATTCAACACAGCTCCTATCAAACTCAAAGCTACAAATTCCAACTTCTCCATCTCATTATACTTTGGTGCACAAAAGTAGCATTCTACCTTTTAAATCCAACAATAAGGGATATATCCATCAAACACATGGAAATCTATTTTCTTCAATAGACTTTCTCGACAAGCAAACATATTGTTATTTCTCTGACAACCTAACGAGAGATCATCCAATTCATCCACATGATTCATGAGGTTGTGATGCTGAAGGTCCATCAATATCTTTCCCATGTGGCTTCGGATGTATGTATCGTGATTTGATCTGGTCTAACGAGTTAGCGATTCATTGCAAGTGAATCTCCACGGAGCTCAACCTTGATTTGATTCTGTCAAATCGTTCATCAGACGAGTTCGTAAGTTTCTTCCAGTCATTGTAAAGCACCTCCACTTTCTTCTCCATCTCGTCCTCGGATCTCTCTACATGATCCAATCGTGAGATGCTCACCGCACCAATTAATAGAGTTTGAACTCAGATTCTTCACCAAAAATTAATCAAAAACTCTCTAATTGCTTTATTGAATCAACAGAACAACATATTACACTTTGTATAAGAATCTATTGAGAATCAATGTCTTAAACCACTCAAATTCTCCTCAAGTCTCTTGACTTAACTCCAAATACAAAGCTAAGAATACAAATGGATGAACTGTTCGCTATTTAAAATCATCAACAATCATAACAGAAAAATCATATGTTAGCCCAAGACTCCTGGATCAAATCTTCATTTAAAATGACCACGTCTTCATTCTCCCACGTTCATTCCTCCTTTTTTTTGTTCTTCCTCTTTCTCTCATAACGATGTTGTAGCTTAACAGTGTCTTGCATTGCAAAGTAGTGACATTAGGCTTGATTGGTTGGTAAATTCTAGTGAAAGTTTTCATGTTGCATAATCTCCAACATTATTCATGTTGTCATGTTTGCTAGACCCAAGGTTTACGCTTAAGAGCAGTTTAGTTTAGTTTAGTTTGATAACTTTGATTATGTTTTCTATCTAACATATTTTCCTTTAAACACATTTCCATTACTACAAGTCACGTGAATGATGATACAAAAAATAGTACATAACAAACTTACATTATTTTACTCCATGAGTCCAAGTCTCCAACCATTGAAATATAGAAAAAGAAGTCTTGTACAAAGTTTTAAAAATTTCTGAATATTCTCATGCCTCTTTTCTAAACATCAAGATGTCTTCTCCTTGATTGTGTACAACATGATTGCTTGCTGGTTGAAGTAACAGAGATCCTCTACGTCCACCAGCACAACATCCGTTACAAGAAGAAAAAATTTATGGATTAGCCACCGTATTAGCTACATCTTGTTTAGAGACAACTTGTTCCTTTCTCACATAAAGAGACTACTTGTTCTTTTCCAATGAAGAGTGGACTTGTGTTTTGACTTCTGCTGGCCCATCTGAACATTTTACTAAGGTTTGTTGATGGCCCAATGTTGTTTTGCTTTGTATTCTCGTTTGAAGCTTTGTACCGCTTCACACTCCTTTGTCCAAGAAATCTTTCAATGTCTGACAAACTCATGTTGTAACATATTCGAAACTAGACCATTCTAATAAATATTGGCATTATAGCAAACCCTACAAGTTATCAATGACATTTATACATGTTTGTATGGTCAAATCAGTGCAACACCAGCTGTGGGATCATCATCGGCGTTAATACTGGTCGTAGGATCAAAAATTTATAAGTACTATTAAGATATTAAAATATTAAGGGACAAAACATGTGATTGTGATGTATATAAATAATTTTTGAAATAAAGAAACAAATTATAATGATGAGAATGTCCACTGTAACATACATGTATTTTATGATCAACTTGAAGAAATGAAGTTCAAGATATAGGACTTTCTTATATCACATGCTATTCAAAAGGATTATAGATGGGGCTGCTAACTTTTATATCTATATGAAATGAAAGTTGATGATTCCTTCTACCATAGTATAACTAAAGTCAAGGTAGTAGTTAAATCTTTAAGTAAGTAGAAAATGTCATTTTTGTCTGTAGGAAATGTCGTTTTTTGTTTCTGGAGAGTATCACCACGCGGCTTCATTTTGATCACTCTTTCAAGAATAGGAGGCAGTAATAGACCAAACATAGAATAGAACCAAAATGATTTTTCAACTCACAAGGAAAAAGAAAAATATCAATTTTATCAAATTCATTGATAGATTTATGTTCAAAATCTGTAACCACTTTGTCGTCATCAATTCGTTTTAGTTTTTGTAAACCATCAAGAAAGACGATAAAAAATGTTAGAAAGCTATTTCACATTTTTTATTTTTGAAATCTTCCTTAATCAACGACGGTTTAAATTAATGAACAAGAGATAATGAATATGAAGAAATTGGAAATGGAAACAACACAGAGGAGATTAATTAAACTTGTCAGAGACATGTGAAGATAAAATGTGATAGTCATCATGACGATATCCTTTGGCAAAACAAGATATATGCCTTTCTCGAAGATGATCTCATTAATATTCGATGTTGAAAGCTGTTGGAACGATTTTTTACAAGCCGATTGGCCGGGTAAAAATGAGTAGACATTTTATAATCCTATTGGACCGGGTAAAAATATATTATAATGTGAAGTAATTGTTGTATTTTATCTAGAGAAAGGCCACCTCATTTTTTATGCCCATGGACCGGATAAAATGTTGGAGTTGCCTTTGGACAATCAAAAATCATTTTTACTAAGTTGATGACTACGCTAAGTCTATTTGGTGACCAATTCCGTGAGTTAAGTAAACTTGGTAACTAAGCAAATTTAGTAACCAAGCTAAGCAACTTGGTGACAAATATAAAAGGCAAGTATTACACTTGGTGAATAACCAATGTAAATTTAGTGACAAACGACTAAAGTTTAGTAAGCTTAATGACAAATGTCTAAGTTGCTTTATGACTAAACTTTGTGAATCTCTCCTGTAAATAAACATTTTCCCTCTCCATTAAAAAGAGACAATACGCTCAAAACATAAAGATGCATGAGATAAGCTTCCATATGATTTCATAAAGTCCATACTCTCTATCTTCCAACAAAATCTCTTTATATTTTTATAGAGTCTCAACAGTGTAACATGGATGTTATGGTTGCAAATTTTCTTTTAGAAAATACAACACAGTCTCACATGATTTTATATTGGGATTCAAAACATTGTACATAAACCATCTCACCTATGATAAAGTTATTGAGTTTAAGAGATCAAATCTTGACTCCACATATTGTTCTTTTTCTTATTGGTTTCCTACCGTTTTACTGTTTTATATTATCGTTTCCATGACATGTTTTTTTGTAAGTTTCAATCTGGATTCTCGCATCCTATCAATCTTAACTCAATAAATCGTTTGCTACATATAGCTTGAATTGGGTTTAATATTGCATAAAAACTTTCTAAAATAATTGATTTTATAAATGGTTTTAGAAAATGTTTTAAATTGGTCTAAAAGACAATAGCGTTTAAAATAGCCTTTGGCGGATTCTGGAAAAGACTGTTAAAGTTTCAAGAACGACTTTAGATGATTTCAGGAACAACTATTAAAATTTCAAGAACGCTTTTAAACGATTCCAAGACCAACTATTCAAAGTTCAATAACACTTGTAAGCGATTCCGATATCAACTATTAAAAGTTCAAGAACACTTTAAGCGATTTGGAGAATGACTATTAAAACATTCAAGAATGCCGACTAAGCAATTCGGGGAACAATTATTAGCGATAACTATTGATGTCATCGGCATAAATTCAACCAATGAGCTACATATATTTAACCTCTATGGATAAAGCATAAAGATTGTGTCCATATAATTACAAAATATTTCTGTTGAATATATCTAAATCTAAGGATTGAAGATTGCGTTCAAATGATTACGAAATATTTTGTTAAGACCAGTGAGACAACAACCCTAATTGGGAATTGCCATCCTCTTGAATAATCTTCATATAAGGATTTGTCTAAGCCAATTAAGTTAAGTCTATGAGCCTTAATATGACTTGATTGCTAGGTAATACACAATTTTCAGATCACAAAGCATATAGTCTTCATGGTTGTGAACAAAATACAAATTTGATTCCTCAAAAGACTAGGTAAACCTAGAATCTCATATAGCTAAGGAACAAAATTTCTAAACTCTTAATGGATAAGTGCAAACATACATGATCCTGAATTATCTCAAGAATCATTGGGAGGGGGGGAGTGTTTGCTTACCATATAATAAATGGCAAAAGGCCATATACTCTTAGGTAATGTATATTCGTAAAAATACTTGAAAGTTTGGGGGTGTTTAATAAAATTCAAAGTACTAACTCGTATAAATATGGGGATGCTAGACAAAACCCATAGTAGTACTTCCCAAAATTTTCAAAATTAGACTTAAAAACTATGATCTCAAAAAGTCAATTGGCGACTTGATGGATATTTACCAAAAGTTCAATATAAGATTAAGTTTTCATATCATCAAAGGAAATAATTTTATTGCCTACGAATTAAAATGGTTCTTGGTGGAAACCCAACCAAGGAGACTGGAGATCCCAAAAACTTGTTCCAATGTGACAACTAAATTAAACTAAATCTTATAAAAGTATTGAAACCTATCCCAGATGATAATATGTGCTTCATGTATTTAAGTTTAAGCATTGATTTTTTTATGAGATAAGACCATGAATTCCATCATGTATATAAAGTATTACATGGTGTTTTACTATGTATTTGATATGTGCACATGGCAGTCACCTAATGAGTGTGAAATGGGACTGTTTCAAGGAGGATGAAATTGAGGCTATACCCTCCAACTTCACTCATGAAAAACTAGACAACGTTCATGGCCAAAACAAACCGATTAGAGTACTTAACTCTACGAGACAATGCATATGTGTTATATCTTAAATCAGTTTTCATAAACTTTCGGGGGGGGGGGGGGGGGGGGGGGGGGGGGGGGGGGGGGGGGGTTCAAGACATCACATTCACGACCTGAAAAATAAATCTGACATAACTATCAATGAGTAGTAAAGGCTGGAAAATGCTATTACATCACATGCTGTTAGTTTTTCACTTATACTCTCGAAAATTTAATTTTTCTTGTCTTATTTAAGTCTAGGTAGTTGAGTCAGTCGAGTCTGCATGTGCTCATATTAATTCTATTCATGTGGAGGATTGGTGAAACGTTTTTCTACAAGTCAATTGGGACGAGTAAAAAAAGGGTATGTGTGAATAGAATTTTAACAAACTTATTATACTGGGTAAAAATCTAATCTAATCTAATGTGGAGTGAATGTTTTATTTTATATGGAGAAAGGCCACCACATAGGACGGGTAAAATGTTGGAGTTGTCTTTGGACAATGAAAAAGGTTTTTACTAAGTTGATGAATGCGCTAAGTCTATTTGGTGTTAATGACTTAAGCTAAGTAAATTTGGTGACTAAGCTAATTTAGTGACCAAGCTAAAAAAATAACTAAAGCTTAGTAAACTTAATGAGAAATATGTAAGTTTCTATATGACTAAGCTTTGTGAGTATCTCCTATAAACAGACATAATATCTCTCTATTAAAGAGACTGTACATTCACAACATGAGGATCTATTAGATAAACTTCCATAAGCTTTCATACTATTTATATTCTTATTCTTCTAACAAAATATCTTTAGACATTTTTTTTATAAAATCTCAAAAGTATAAAATAGATGTTAAGGTCACATTTTCTGTTCTGGCTGATGCAAAATAATCTCACATTGTTTTATGATGAGACTCTAAAACCGTACATAAATCGTCTCACCTAGTTAAGGAAATATACCAAATCTCAACTCCACCTATTCGTCTTTTTATCAATTTTCAAATGTTTTACCGTTTTATATTACCGTTTCCATTGCATTTTAATTTCTAATTTCGATCCGTATTTTCTCGTCTTATCAAAAGTAAGGGTAGTGAAATCCAATTGATAATGGTGGCTAAAATCCGTTGGAAATTATTACAATTATTGATGAGTTGACTTTTTGTCTGGAGGAAGTAGTAGTAAATTTTCTTTTTGTTTTTTTTTCTATTTTGGTTGCCCAATATAAAAAAATGTAACCAACAAGAATTGGATCAACACTTTGATATCATTATAATTCATGAAATAATGTATGAACACAAAAGTGTTTGGAAAAAAATGTTATTAAACTGTCATACAATTAACCTACAAAAAGATTCTTTTTCTACTCTTGAAAAATATCAATGATCTTATACATCTTTCAAGATGTTGAGGGCCCATCTGGATCTCGGAGAAGAGTCAATACCTCCCTGACCCATTCAACATAAAACATAAAGGAGATAGAGCAGTAAAGGCGTTATGATGGCACCCAATATAGGCCGGAGATCACATCGTCATTACAATCCTCTCTCAGCACTACAAGAAAACATGCGTTTGACGACGACACATATCGTTGGTAGTTTTTCGTTAATCACTTATTACGACAAACTAAAGACGAAATGTAAATCGTTGTTAAACACGCGTCGTGACATACCTTTTGTTGTAATTCCATCGTAAGAGTTATGACAACACTGTTTTATTTTTCTTCATCGTAAATTATTTTCTTGTAAACTAGACGTAGTGTACCGTCTTTGTATTTCATCGTAAATTATTTTCTTTTAATCCAGACGTAGTGTATCGTCTTTGTATTTCATCGTAAATTATTTTCTTGTGCTCTTCGATCTGAACCACCACGTCGTTGTATAAATTTTCCGATCTACTCCACAAACCAGTCACATCTGGTCTGGTGTGTCTCCTTGAAAATTTGGGAAAGAGACGGTAGTTCTCCTTCCCGAACGGCTTAAAAACTATAAAACGTTAAATATGTTATAATTTTATATAATTAGATATTCATTAATTAACAGAAAATTAAATAAGTAAAAAAGAAATTAACACTTACAATTTGTAGTTCCTTCCTGACATGTGGCGTCTGTCCAGAAGTGTTGACCATCAGTAATTTCCCTTGAGATCTTGCGTCATTTGGGCCGCCGAGCACGAAGCGGACACTCTAACCGAGTGAGGAGTACACCAATATTGCTTCAAGCCATCCCAAACGAGATCGTTGATGAAGATGGGTTTCACATCATATCCTTTGTCCAGCCACTTCTCCTTCCAGTTGGTGACTGTGTTTTTAGGCGTAGATTTGCCTTATCGTTGAATGCCTTATTCACCTTTATATATATATATATAACCACAAAACACTTGAACCAAGTGGTCCGAACATATTCCGGTGCAAGAAACTAGTTCGGATGCGCTTTGATGTAGTACCCTTTGATGGTGTATGAAATGCTCCTGCCTAAGACATTGTCAGTGTCGAACCTGCAAAAAAATTAAGAAATTTTAATAACTAATTTTAATAAACAAAGAAAAAATTAAATAATCAAATTTTAGGAAAAATTACCAATAAGTGTTTGGCAGTCGATCGTGTTTGATGATGCCTGAACCTTTTCGTCCGGGCTGTCAGAGAATATCTTCGATGGTGTACTGAGCATACTGAGAGTCGGTGGCACCATCAAGTCAGGATGTAAAACCTAGAAGTAGCAGGTGCTGGAGCTGCCTCCGGATCCGGAAGAGGATGAGGAACATGTTGTGAAGGATTAGGAGGCATATACATAGGCGGAGGAGGCATATAGGGTGGTGGAGGAGGACCACGCATCTGCTGTGATACTCCCTGAGATTACTCTACCAGCCAACCTCTAGAGCAGATGAAATACCAGAACTTGATGCTGATGGGTCTCCACCGGGGAAAAAAGTAATAGCATAATGTGGTCTCATGATTTTTTTCTACCAGCCATTTGTTATAAAATTAACATTTTAAAAAATAGTGATATGAAAAATTTTGTAGTCTATAATATACAATTTCATTCCTACAATAATTCAATTCCTAAACAAATTCCATTTTTAAACTATTTTACTAATAAACTAATTTCATTCCTAACTAATCCCCCTAAACTAATTGAGAAAATAAAACTAACATATTGCAGGGCAGAGCGAGAGAGAGGAGAGTTGGAGACTAGTGAGCTACTACTTTGGGGTGACTGGGTCGGCCTTATATAGGAAATTTGTGTTAGTCGTAATTAGGTACGACCCTCATTTTTTGTTACGACAAATTAGTTACGACCCACATTTTTATGTTCCCACAAATTAGGGATGACCCGCATTTTTATGTTTCGACGAATTAGGGACCATCCGTTTTTAGGTTACGACGAATTAGGGACGACCCATGTTTTTGTTTTATGTTGAATTAACGACGAAATTCAAGTCAGAAATGAAGAACGACAATTTTCATTTACGAGCCAATTACAATTAACCATATATACCTTTCAAAAGAAAAAAATTACTTGCAACTTAGGAGTATATATGTGTGGGCATTTGACAATCTTCTGGACTCGACCACCAAACTTATATCAGTTTCCCAACTAGACATCCAATCTGGCATAAAATGTCTGGAACATCTTCTACTTCATATGTTGGCATGACAGCACCATCATCATATCTTCTTGGAGCTCTTTTTCAAGTGCGTACTTTTGACCCAAAGAAGTATGATGTGAAATGAGATGTTCCTCCATAAAACTCCCATCAACTATTGAACTTTCGAGCTTTGCAAGCTTTTTTGCTTTCCTTTTCAAATTTTTCATGGAGCGCTCATATGGATACATCCATCTGTAACGAACAAGTCCCCGAAGCAATGCCTCGTGTGGGAGGTGGACAACTAGATGTTCCATGTATATATATCAAAATTATTTATTTCAATAACTTGTAAGAGTTTAATTAGTTACCTACAAGTGCTTCATGAAAATTTTTGGGAAGCAGCTCCACAAATGAAAATGGTATTAGTCATTGCATAAACACATAACACTCATGACTTTTCATCTCTGAAAACTTTTTCCCCTGCTCAGCACATCTTGAGAGATTTGAAACGTACCCATTAAAATACTTAACATCAGTTGCCACCCACTTTAACAACGCCGTCTTTGCTTCTGATGACAATCTGAAAATGGAAGAAGTTATATTCTATATGCATCACATCAAGATTGAGTATTTGTTATCTTTTGTCTTTCCTGGGATGTCAGTAATGTATTGATGATGTTGTCGAAGAAGTTATTCTCTATATGTGTCACATCAAGATTGTGTCGCAAAATTATATCTTTTTAGTATGTTCCCAAAATATACTCTTCTTGTGCCAATTATGTTGTGTCATGTAACCATCAAACATATTTGCAGGAAGACGCCAATTATCAATGTTCGATTCATTTTGTTCTCCAGATAAATATGGTGGAGCGGTGTCCTCTACAACCACTTTTGATTTGAATAATGTCTTGTTCTTTTGGTACGGATAATTAGTGGGAGGAAATCGTCGATGATAATCAAACCAACACGTCTTCCTACCATAATTCAACTGAAATTCGTCTGTCCTCCCCATACAATAAGGACAACCTAACCTCCCCTGAATTGTCCATTCTGATAACATCTCGTATGCTGGAAAGTCACTGTTGATCCACAGAAGAACTGCTTGTATAGTAAAGTTTATTCTAAAATAAAAATCATACGTTTGCAACCCTGTTGACCACAAGTCCTTCAATTCTTCAATCAAGGTTGTAGAAAAACATCAATTGACTGCTTTGGATGCTTAGGGCTAGGTATTAATATAGTAAAGGAATTTTCTTTCCATATATATCTTTGGTGGAATATTGTACGGCGTCAGGATTATTGGCTAGAGCGAGTAATTTCTTCCAGACATTACAAAAGGACTAAATCCATCTATGCAAAGCCCAAGATAATCATTTTGAGTGTTGCTAAAAAAATCAGGGTGTACCAAATTCAGATGTGTTTCCCCCTTTTGCATCTCAGGGATGATTGATCTTGCCACCCGTCTGAGTATGTTCGGCATGCCATCTCATCGCTTTTGCATTTCTCTCGGATTGATATAATCTCTTCAGCCTATCATAATAGGTAAGTACCACATCTGTTGGTATGATATCCTATTCCGTCCACGTTCTTGTGGTTTATATTGTGTTTTTTTTGCAGAATCGACACTCCAACAGCTCTGCATCTTTCCTCCATTATATCATAAAATTGTCTACACACACATCTATCATCTCCGAATAAGCCAAGACTATAAACCAGTTTTTGAATCTCATAATAAAAATCAGCAGACAAGTTATCTTCTGGTAAATACTCTTTAACCAACTCAGCTCATGCATCCATACAAACTTCAGGTAGATTATGATCACTTTGATATTCATCATCCTAGCTGCCAATGACAATTTAGAAAGACCTTCTCTAAAAATTTCTTAGATTTGTTGATTTGCAGCGTCTAACATTTCATAAAACCTTTTCGCATCCAATTTAGGTTCTTCTACATTATCTACTGTTATAGAAACCATTGAGGTTGTTTCGAGAAATGCATCTTTAACCATATTATGCATCCTATCATGAACTACCATCTGTAATTAGTTTCAATACGAAAATGACTTATTTCTTCACTATTACAACACCTTCAAAGTAACTACTACTACTAGGTTCATTTCTACCATCACCCTCTCCATATTGGAACAAAATGTAATAATTTGGGGTAAATTGTTTATTAAGTAAATGTTTCCATGTTGTTTCATTACGAGCAAACTTTGTATTCTTGCACTTACGACAATGACAAAACATCTTACAGGTGTCTTGCGTGAGTGGTGGCTTTCCTAGTAAATGAATATCTCTACCCGTTGAGAAATTCATTAGTCACCATTCCCTCAGAATTTTTATCTGTATATGTCCAACTTCGTACGTCGTAGATATTGCCACCAAATGCCATTTTTTTAAAACATTTTTAATTTTTTTTCTTTACGGTTCTGTAGGAAGAGATGAGTATCATATTTATAAGACATTTTCAAGTTTGGTAAATAGGTATGTAACATCAATTTTACAATGAAATATATTTACAACGCCATAACGGCTAGTTTACGACTAAAAGTCATTTCCAAACAACTCAACACACACACTACGAATACGTTTTCACTTGCCATCAACTTTTCACGGCAAGCCCTACAACGTTTGAAGGATCCCTCCCGAAATTCACTTTTAATAGCCATGAGATGATCATCTTTGGGTGATCATTTTGTCTATGGATGCTCCTACTACACTCGTGGTCTATGAAGGGTGATCATCGGAAATTTTCAGATATATTACTCAAAATAATAGGCATAACACTCCTAGTTGATTGAAATTAAGAAAATTCAGACTCAACAACAAGAGTGAATTGATTAGCTAATCACCCCATTGCCAAAGACTCTACGAGATCTTGTCATGGGAGGACAAGTTAACAAGATTGGATTCCTGAAACAGGCACTAGCTCAGATCTCTGTCAACCTCGGGTTTATGCCATCACAAATTCGTCGAGCTACTAGTCGACCTTGGGCTCAGAAACACCATTCACGAACCCCATTTCTCATACCAGGATTTCAAACGTCAAAATGAGGATCTCCCCTTAAAAGGTATTTCAGATCCCATATCTCATATGAAGTTCTTTTGCATTGCAATGGGATTAACTCACTTCGACGACGGAAAGCGGACGCCAGATACTGTCTCATTGTCAAAAATATGGTAGGACATCCCTTAATTGGTTATCTCGACTAAACTCCATTTCCATCGACAACTTCAGTCAACTATCCACTGTGTTCATTGAACACTACTCCAATTTTATAACAACATGGACCGATACCGACGTATTGACTATATTCCAAACAAAATGAATTACTCCATTCTTTCATCGAGAGGTTCAAATTCATTGTCACCAACGTCAATGTAAGCAAGAACGTGTGAATAATGGCTCTTAGAAGCGCTTTAACCCTCGAGTCTAGCTTTTTTGATAACATCCATATCTATCGATCTGATACCCTTGGCAATGCTGTCCATCGAGCCGCTCAGTATATAAAAAATGGAGGATTGAAAAAAAAGCTCTAGCCAAGAATTATTTTTCAACCTTGAGATCCTATGATAAGAACAACAATATAATTACGAGCAAAAATGGTGCCACATTATGATAAGAAGAGACTTATGGGTGATCACTGGGTTCCTTAATAGCAAAAAACACACCAATAGAAGCTTTAGGGGACCAAACCAGCGTAAGACAAGGTCGAACGCCAAGATGAGAAACTAGCAAAAGAATTACAACACCGAGAAGTATTGTGAGTATCATAATACATATGGGAATTCAACTTAGGGATAACATGGTATCCTCGTTCACCTCTTGACCAAGTACAAAAACGGGAACCTTCTTCGGAGTGGCAATTCGTCTACAAAAATTCACAATGATGCTAAATAGCCAAAGCAAGATCGGGCAGCTACGAGTTCAAACATTGCAAGACCTCACGTAGATCGCAAAAGAATCAACGTGATAATGGGATCAAACCTATTTCACGATGATTCAGTCTGGGTGATTGACAAACACGGTGCACGAGAAAACCTCATACCCCCAGAGTCACGAGTTTTCACCGAAAAAGAAAAATTGAGATTCACCGCACAAGGTACAAAAGATATGGACCAGCCGCATAACGATGTGTTAGTGTTAGAGATATTTCTGGCCTACTCAAGAATTATTATAGCGTTAGTTGACACTGGAATTTCAGTTAATGTCATCTACAAAAATACGCTAGGTAAGATGAACCTCCCTGACCTCCGACTAAAGGCAATTTTTGATTGCCTTTGATAGTTCGGTAATGGATTCAGTAGGGTCCAACCGACTCCTAATTCATATCAGCGGGGTCACCATAGACACAATTTTTTTGGTTATGTACTCCCCATACATTTATGAGATCGTCCTCAACACTTTTTGGATTCATGATATGCAAGTTCTGCCTTCTATGTATCACCAAGAATCAAATTTTCAACTACCAAGGGAGTCTCAACAATTCGTGAAATTCATTGAATGTCAGGAATGCACAACATAAAGGAGAACACTATAACAGACTGCCAAAACACAACAACAAATCAGCACAGACCAGAAAGGAGTACAAGACGAAAAGATGCAGAAACTGACGAGCCCCAGCTTGTCGACATAGAGCAGATATGCATAAACCCAGTGAACCAGATTACTTCAAAGGAATTGGAGAAAAAAAAAAGAATTTCTGGAATCATTAAACCACTTTTCTAAAGGACAACAACAATAGCTTCACGTGGACAATTTGTAACATGGTAGGAAAAGACCCAGCCATAACTTCCCATGAGTTGAATGTTGACCCAACATGCAAGTCCGTCCGCGAAAAGAGAAGGAAGATTGGACCAGAAAGGTCAGAGGCAGTCAACGCTAAAGTAGAAAAACTTCTTAAGGCATGACCAGTCGCTGAAGTAAAACATCTGGATTGGCTCGCAAACCCAGTATTTGTCAAAAAAAAACAAGAACGAAAAATGGAGGGTATGTGTACGTTTCAACGATCTTAATAAAGCTTGTCCAAAAGACAGATTTCTTCTCCCCCACATGGACCGACTGGTAAAAGCAACTGTTGGGAATCAACTTTTATCATTCCTAGACGCATTTTCAGGCTATTACCAGATCCTTAGGCACCCTGATGACCAGGAAAAACCTCTTTCGTTAATGATATAGGATTTTATTGTTATAAGGTGATGCCTTTCAAACTGAAGAATTCATGAGTGACCTACCAAAGTCTCGTCAAAATTGTTCTCAGAACAGCTAGGAAGAACGATGGAAGATTAGATCAATGACATAATGGTAAAATCCTTGCAAGAAGACGACCACATTTCCCATCCCTAGGAATGCTTCATTTTTTAAAATAAATATGGCATGAAGTTAAAATCGACGAAATGTATTTTCGTCGTGACCTAGGGTGAATTTCTCTCATACTTAGTAACACAATGAGGCATATAGGAAAATCCAAAGAAAATAGCTGCAATATTTTACATGGAATCCTTCAAGACAAAGAAGTAAGTACAATGCTTGGTAGACAAATAGCCATACTCCACATGTTTATTTTGTGTTCAACCGAAAAATTCCTACCATTTTATCAATAACTTCAAGAAAGAAGGATTTTGAATGGGGTGATACATTTGAACAAGTTTTTAAAAATTTGAAAGAATACATATAGATCCCACCAGTACCCGCACAACCAGAGGAGGACGAGACCCATTACTTCTACATCGCGGTATCCATTGTCGCCGTTAGTGATGCTCTGATTTGAAAATATAGAGGAGATAAGAGACCAATTTTATACGTAAGAAATTCAATTGATGGGGAGAGACGAGATACACGTTAATGGAAAAATTAGCCTTGGCCATCAAAGCGGCGGCCCAAAAATTACAGTCTTATTTTCAGTCACATTCAGTATATGTTCTGTCAAGTGATCTCTATGATCAATCCTTCACAATTCCAGTGAGTCCGGGAGAGTAGCCAAATGGACGGTCGAAGTGAGAAGATACAACATCAAATACAGAACCAAACTAGTATGCATTCGCAAGTACTAACAGACTTCCTCATAGAAATTTCACCGCTGCCAAGTTCAGTGTCCAGAGGAAAGAAAGGCAGCTCAATGATAGATGCACCACTGCTGCCATGGAAGCTGCAATTGAAAAATTGGCTTCTCAAAAGGGATCGGGATTGGGATCCAGCTAACGTCATCTAAGGGCGAGGTCCTTGAGTAATCAATAAGGTTAGGTTTCAAGGCATCAACCAACAAAGACGAGTACAAAGCGTTGCTTGTTGGCCTACATCTCGCCCAAGCTGTAATAGCAAATGACGTAGAAACATACTGTGATCTTAAATTGGTTTCCAACCAATTCAGTGGTAACTACGAAGCAAGGGATGATAGTATGGCGGCTTACTTGAATAAGAAAATTTTCCGTGAAATTCTCTACATTCAAGCTAACCAAGATCTCTCGGGGTGAAAACCCACCACATATGCATTGGCATCACTCCACTCATAACCCGGTCCAAGAATTTGGCCCAATATTCCAAAGACCCGTTAAGATGAAAATAGGCCCAAGAAGAAAAAAGGCCCATCCAGAGCTTGAATAAGGTTCAATGTTGACCTGGCCGAGTCAACACATAACATAAAACATATCAGAGCATTAAAGACAGTATTGATGGTACTAGATACACACCCGAAATCACGTCACCATTACGATCCTCCCTAAGACAGCTATAAAGAGACAAAAAATAGAAGAAGAGGAGGGATCCAAGCTCGTTACATCAAAACTACACCTATTTTATACTTAAATACATTTGTACCCATAAACTCTTTATCATTGTTGTATCGAGATCTATTATCAATAAAAATACTTTTCTACTTTGAAATCATTCACAAAAAGGCTACTTAAAAGTCATTCATTGTTTACTCAATACTTTAGATTAAAACATATCCCTAATTTCTGAATTGATCATGTGGTCCAACAACAAGTTGGGCAAGAAATCACCGAACAGTTACTTGTAAGTTTTTGAGATGAAATTAGTGATTTGTTGTTCCACAACTACACAAGCTATATTGTAAGACCCGCCTCCCCCAAAACTGGCAAGGGTTCAGAGCGTGAACTAAGGGACACGTGTCTACGCTAAAAGATAAGCTATCTTGTCCTGCCAATAATCTAGAATCACCAAACGCGTTCCTTTATGTTTAAATCTACCAACTCAAACGATATCTCGCACTTTTATTCATAGTCCTGAAAGAGGGAGGGAAATGGAAAGCGATAAGAGGGCATGAGTAAATGGATTACTCAGTGAGAAGGCTTCTAGACCAGCTTCTCCGCATGGACAACCATATAGCTCAATGTAGAACGAGGGCTGACCAGTCGCACAAACATTCAAATGACTAGAAATTATATCAACATTCTACTTTACTTCACATATACAATTAACACATCACACCACATCTCATCACATCACATCCATCACGGAAAACTCGTGACGGTCCAGTGGGTACAACAATACCCCCACCGGCGGAACCTATCGCACCCGCGATGCCTTACTACCTCTCGCTGGTGGCCCTACGGTGGATACAACCATGCCTCCACGGGGCAAAAACTTATTAGATACAACCACGCCTCCATGGGGAGGAATTCTAAGCGCAATGACTACCAATCACATACAACACTTAGTCTCGTCCTAGCATTCATTCTTCTATCCAGTTTGTTCCAACCATCTATTAACCTAGTCATCCAATTCTTTCTAACAACCTATCTCGCAATCAATTTATAAAAAAAATCATCCAACAAAGGCACAATCAATCTCTCACAACAACACAATCAGTCTATTAAGTCCTTTAACACTATGAGCGTTCTTATGTGTTAATTTGAGGTTCTTATTTGAGTTAAGGAAGAGAAGGAAGGAAGGAGAAGGTTTTGGATCAAACATGATCGTACAGTCCGTACAAGCCGTACATACAGGTATGGGACGACCAAAACCTCAGCCAAGGTAAATTCTCATTCGGGTAAAAGAGAAGTTACCCGGACACTTACCAAAGGGGTTTACCCTTATCCATCCGTTGTAAAGGAAGGATAAGACTGCGTGGACAGCCTGGCACAAGCTGGAAAGAATCAGCATATTGTCAAAGATGCTGATACCATTTGCATGGCCAGCCCTCCTTGGTTTGAATTGGGTGCTCCTTGGCTTAACCAAAACCACATGTTTCCCTTCTTTTAGTTTTCTAGAAACCCTTGTATTACCCTCATATATATTGTAATGTCGAGCATTAATAATAATCAGACAATTCATAAACTCTTTCCTAGACTCTTAATCATGATTACCTATTAGACTTAGTAGTTGTTAAGCGTTTCTCTTCCTAATTTTTCTAAACAATCATCAAACCTCAGATTCTCTAAAAAAAATCATGGTATCACAGCCAGGTTGCTCATAATCTGGGTTTGATTCACAAGAAGACTCAAGACTTTAGATCTCATACTTCGCTGAAGACTCAAGATGGAAAACAACAAGGTTGTGGTTCCGGTTACACTAAAGGGGGGAAACTACCTCTTATGGTCTCGATTGGTGAATACTGCTGTGGGAAATAAGGGTTTGTGGGGACATATCACGTCTGGTGAAGCTCCAAAGCTCATTACTCAGGATGAAGATGATGAGGAAGATACCACAAACAAGGAGGACAAGTGAATACAAGAATACATGATTGTAATGTCCATTCTCCAAGGTTCGTTGGATCCCTCAATTTTGGAGGCTTATTATTAATGTGAGAAGGCAAAGGATTTGTGGAATACACTCAAAAAGGTGTATGGGAACATCTCAAACCTGAGTAGGGTGTTTGAGGTAAAGCGGGCAATCAACAATCTGGTTCAAGAGGACATGGAGTTTACAAGACACTTGGGAAAGTTCAGAGCTTTATGGTCGAAGCTGGAGATGTAAGGCCAAACACTATTGATCAAGATGAGCTAAATGAGAGAAGAGAGCAAGACAAGGTATTTGGCCTCTTACTTACCTTGAATCCTACTTACAATGACCTAATCAAGCACATTTTGAGAGCCGGAAAACTACCTGATCTAGAGGATGTATGCGCTCAAATCCAGAAGGAGCAAGGGTCTCTTGGACTCTTTGGAGGTAAGGGAGAACTCTCTCTAGCCAACCAAGCTGAAGCTTCTCAAGCAAACAGAGCCATGCACAACCAATTTGAAGAAAGGAGGTTCAATGGAACATGTGATCATTGTAAGAGGCATGGACATAAGAAGAGTCAGTGCTGGATATTACACCCACACCTCAAGCCAGACAAGTTCATAAAGGATTAAGAGGCAAGAGCTCACCTTTCCTATGGGACAAATGAGGAACAAGGGACAAGTGCTGCAGGGACAAGTGTTGCGGCTACAAGGATCAATGAAGGAGATGGACGAGCGATGATGGCCATGACAACTCAAACCACTCAATCGGGTAACCAGCTAAACCAAAGGTTCAATAAAAACGACTTGATTAGGAGAGCAAACATTGATGCTCTAATCAAGATCATCAAGGACAATGGTAACTCGTTGGGTAACACTCTTGGGTATTCCTTTGATGCATCTATAACTGAGTCTAGTATTGTTAATCACACTAGAACCAAGTATGACTTAAATCATTATCTAGGTCAGTCTGAAAATGCATATGAACCGACTAGGAGTAGTCATTCATATAATGCTTGCAATATATCTAAACCTTTGATAATTGACTCTGGTGCATCTCATCACATGATTAGTGATACTAGGCTTATTAAAGATATTGAACCAGCTTATAGTCATGTTATGATAGCTAATGGTGAGAATGTTCCAATTAAAGGAATAGTAAAGCTGAAATTGTTTAGCAAAGAATCTAGGGCCTTCTATATGCCTGCCTTCACTTCAAACTTGCTATTTGTGAAAAAATGTACTTCTGATTTACAATGAAATGTGATCTTTAGCCCTAATGATTTGAAGTTTCAGGATATTGAGACCAAGAGACTAATTAGGAAATGATTAATCAAGGGAGACTTATATGTGCTAGAAGATCTTAATCATCTTCCTGATTATGTTTACTCGTTCACTTATGTGTCTATGTTGAATAATGATGCCTTGTGGCATGTAGACTAGGTCATCCTCATGTTATAGCTTTGAACTTGATGTTTCCAGGTGTTATGTTTAAAAATAATGAGTGTGAGGCTTGCATTATAGGCAAGCATTGTAAGACTGTTTTTCCAACTTCTAGTACTACCTATGATAAATGTTTTGATTTAGTGCATTCGGATGTTTGGACTGCACCTTGCATGTCTAGGGATAATTATAAGTACTTTGTGACATTCATTGATGAAAAATCGAAATACACCTGGATAACTTTGATGCCATCTAAGGATAGCGTTCTTGAAGAATTTAGGATTTTTCAAGCTTATGTAGCTAACCATTATAATGTTAAGCTTAAAAATTTTAGATCAGATAATGGTGGGGAGTACACAAGTCTATCCTTCAAGCAACACATTGCTCAACATGGAATCCTTCATCAAACAAGCTGCCTTTACACTCCTCAACAAAATGGTGTGGCCGAGAGGAAGAATCGGCATCTTATGGAGGTTGCCCAGTCAATGATGTTCCACTCCAATGTTCCTAAACGATTCTGGAGAGATGCAGTGGCTTCTGCTTGCTACCTGATCAACCGCATACCGACCAAGGTCTTACAAGATCAGTCTCCATTTGAGGTGTTGAACAAATACAAACCTCCGTTGTAGTATCTCCGGGTGTTCGGGTGCCTTTGTTTTGTGCAAATTCCTGGTGAACTACGGAACAAGCTTGAAGCCAAAAGTGTCAAGGCTATGTTTATTGGGTACTCAACCACGCAAAAGGGATATAAATTTTATGATCCGGTGAGTAGAAGGGTGTTAGTATCACGAGAGGTGAAATTTGTGGAAACAAAAGGCTACTATGAAGAAAAGAAGTGGACAGATTTGGAGGAGTTATCACAAGAATCAAATAGAGCAACTAATCTGAGAATGATCCTAGGACTTGTTATTAGTGTTACTAAAGGACCAAAGGATAAAATTCCAAGACGGACGGATTGTCAACAATCAACCCACCTCGACCATGAGAGGGGGAATGATGAACCTAGACCTAACCAGGACCTACATGATCAAGGTGTGGGTGAAGAACAACAAGAAAAAAAAATTGAGGAAGAGGATGGCAATGATGTTGGGGGAAAAGAAAAAGATCCAAATGAACCGAGTGAGCCGAGTGAACCAGATAGACCAAGGCCGAGTAGACTTGATCGACCAAGGCCGGGTGAAACACAAGGATCAACAAAATGGATTCTTCCCACAGGAGGTACTCTTCTAAGGAAAGATGAGGTTTTTGAATAGGTGGATGATCAGAGACAAGAAGTGGAGCAAGCTGGTTTGAGAAGAAGTGCAAAGTTGAGAAAGGAACCATCAAGCTCTTTTGGTACAAGGACTTACTACAATGCACAAGCTGTGGAACATCCATCTAAAGTCGTATGTTCCTTTACTAAGTACCCTGAAGAACATTGTGCATTCATGACCATTCTGGATGAAAATAACATTCCAAGATCATATGAAGAAGCTATAATGGAGAAGGCATAGAGAGAATCAGTAGGAGATGAACGAATGCTATGATCAAGAATTACACTTGGTATGAGAGTGAACTACCAAAAGGGAAGAAGGCTGTGTCAAGTAGATGGATCTTCACAATTAAATATCTTGCAATAGGAAGGTTGATAGGAAGAAAACAGGACTGGTGGCAAGAGGGTTCTCCCAAACATATAGAGAATACTACATTGATACATTTGAACCTGTGGCTAAACTTCATACAATCCGGATAGTCTTGTACTTGGCAGTGAACTTGAAATGGGGTCTTTGGCAGATGGATGTGAAGAATGCCTTCTTGCAAGGGGAACTTGAAGATGAAGTTTATATGTATCCTCCACCCGGTTTGGAGAACTTGGTCAAGAATGGAAATGTGTTGAGACTAAAGAAGGCTATCTATGGCCTTAAACAGTCACCAAGGGCTTGGTATAATAAGCTAAGCACAACCCTGAATCATAAGGGGTTTAGGAAATCTGTACTTGATCACACTATCTTCACTCTCACAAACCCATCAGGTATTGTTGGCCTCCTTGTTTATGTGGATGACATTATTATCACTGGAAGTGATCAGAGTGGTATCAACTCGACCAATGAATTTTTGTAATCAGTATTTGAAATTAAAGACTTGGGAGAAATTAAATACTTCCTTGGAATTGAGATACGTAGATCCAAGGAAGGTTTGTTTATGTCTAAAAGAAAGTATACACTTGATCTTTTGAAAGATGCAGGGAAACATGGAGGAAAGACAGCCAAGATGCCCTTGAAAGATGGACACAAGGTCCCACGTGAGGGGGAGATTGAAGATAGAAAACCATTCCATGATCCTAAGCTCTATAGGAAGCTTGTTGGTAAGTTGATATACTTAACTATTACCCGACCTGATATATGTTTTGTTGTGAATCAGGTGAGTCAACATATGCAACTCCCAAAGAAGTATCATTGGCGCATGGTGGAAAGAATCTTGATGTACCTTAATGGATCACCGGATCAAGGAATCTGGATGGGATGCACTGGGAGCAATGAAGTTGTGGGTTACTGTGATGTGAATTGGGCTGGTGATCGAGCTGATAGGAAGTCCACTACTGGCTACTGTATCTTTGTTGGTGAAAACCAGGTTACATGGAAGAGCAAGAAGCAGACGGTGGTAGCATGCTCTAGTGCAGAAGCTGAGTTTAGAGCAATGCTGAAGCTTACAAACGAGCTAGTGTGGATCAAAGGCATATTGAAGCATATGGAGATTGATCAGTCTACACCAGTCACCATGCATTGTGACAATTAAGAAGCAATCCATATTGCCTCCAACTCAGTTTTTTATGAAAGAACCAAGCACATTGAAGTTGATTGCCACAAGGTGAGACAAATGATTAGGTTAGGAGTGATCTTTCCAGGCTACACAAGGAGTGAGGATCAATTGGCAGATGTATTTACAAAGGCAGCTAGACATAAGACAATGGAATCCATTCATGATCGTTTGGTACTCGTTGATCTGACCCAACTTACATGATCCCCTGCTATGGGGTCTTTACTCTTTTTCCCTCATCAAGGTTTTATCCCACTGGTTTTTCCTTAGTGAGGTTTTTTAATGAGGAAGACCTCATAGCCTTCCAAGCTCGATTTGTTCCACATGGTCAAGCTTGAGGGGGAGTGTTAAGTTGAGGTTCTGATTTGGGTTAAGGAAGAGAAGGAAGGAAGGAGAAGGTTTTGGATCGACCATGATCGTACAGTCCATACAGGCTACATGTTTGGGTCGACCAAAACCTCAGCCAAGGGAAATTCTCATCCGGGTAAAAGAGAAGTTACCCGGACACTTACCAAAGGGGTTTACCTTTATCCATCCATTGGAAAGGAAGGATAAGGCCGAGTGGACAGCCTGACACAAGCTGGAAAGGATCAGCATATTGTTAAAGATGCTGATACCATTTGCATGGCCTCCTTGGTTTGAATTGTGCGCTCCTTGGCTTAACCAAAGCCACATGTTTCCCTTCCTTTAGTTTTATGGAAACCCTTGTATTACCCTCATATATATTGTAATGTCGAGCATTAATAATAATCATACAGTTCATAAACTCTTTTCTAGACTCTTAATCATGATTACCTATTAGACTTAGTAGTTGTTAAGCGTTTCTCTTCCTAATATTTCTAAATAATCATCAAACCTCAGATTATCTAAAATATTTCATTATGCGGTATGTGATATGCCAACCTAGGGACCATTATGATCTACCAACCTAACAAAATATCAAACTAACCAGACCTAATCCAGCATGAAACGATATAAGAAGTCAGGCGAAGAAACTGGTTTCGAGACCAACCCACATGGGTGGAAGATCTAGAATAGATCAAGATCTAGGACACATATCTGGACACGAGACAAAGCAGCGACGAACTGCAACCACAAGAACTCCACATTACACTGGGCTCGGCTAGAGAGGATGAACGACCGGAAGCGTTTCCTGGTGGCGATAGTGGTGTTTCTCCGGTGACGTTATGGCGGTCTGGCGGCTTACCTTTGACACAACAAGGAGAGAGAGAGAGAGAGAGAGAGAGAGAGAGAGAGAGAGAGAGAGAGAGAGAGAGAGAGAGAGAGAGAGAGAGAGAGAGAGAGAGAGAGAGAGAGAGAGAGAGAGAGAGAGAGAGAGAGAGAGAGAGAGAGAGAGAGAACTCTGCAGGCTTCGCTCTAGATTTCCAAGGGAGAATAAAAGATATTAATGCTCTCTTTTTATTACAAAATGAGGTGGTAGCCCTGGGTTTAACCGTAATGGACTTTTCACCTATCGTTTTTTTTCCTTAAAGTTCAATAATATATTTGGGCTTGTAGGATACGGATCTTATATATATGGCCAAGTATCCAAGTGTTTCAAACCATCGCCCTCGTATGACGCTCATCATCGTCGTTTTGTTGACTAGAAAATAATAGGTACTCGATATGCTGCGACCAATAATATGTTGGTCCATGTCTTTTGTTTGTGTGAACAAAGAGTTAGTTCCAGTGCAGGCAGCTCAGGAATTTTATGATGGGTTTTCCAAATGGATACAATATATAGAAGAGAGTCCCAATTCAGTCTAGTTAGAAACATAATTAAAGAAATTGACTCTGAAGAATACAGTCTAACACTTCTACGTGCTACTTATAAAATAACAGCGTTATTGAGAATATGTATCTATTTTATACAAAATACTAGTGGTTTGGCCGCGATTCGCGCGGAATCTTATTGATTTTGGTGTATGTGTTACCACTTTATGGGTTATATTTAGTTATATTTATGTGTAGGATATAATATGTTGTTACATTACTGTGTTATAGTATATGATTTATTTTGGATAAGGAGATTTATAGTTCCATCAAGTTTTGCTTAGTTGTTATGTTTTGAGTTTGGCTGTCACTTGTCATCTGAGATTAATGGGTTATGTGCATTTACGGTTTTTAGAGTTTAGTAATATGTAACTCTTATACTGGTTGAGATTATCACTTTATGTTTTCAGTGCATGTGAAATAGGGGCTAAATGTGTTTTTTTGTATGTTTTTTGCTTTGAAAGATGTGTGTTTATTGAGAGATTAGGACTTGTTAATGGTATAGTTATCCTTCGATGGTGTAATTAATTATATATATTTTCAAAGCTATTTCTGAAAAGAAAATAATTATTCTGGATTTTCAACCTTGTGTTTTGGTATTTCTTGGAGGTGTGTTTAACATTACTTTCTTTATTCTGAGACTTTCTGTGCTTTTTTTTTGAACTTTACTAACTAAAATTTTCCTTGTGATTTGGTGCAAAGTTGAGAAACTGATATTTAATATTTTATCGGCCAATCAATTCTTGGTTTTTGTCAATTGCAGTGAGCCATCAGAAATTTAAAATTTGTAGGTAAATGGTATTGCCGTTTAATGTTTCTATAGAAGTGAAATGAACATCACCTTCTTGCACCAGTGTGAAAATTTATTTTTGTATGTATTTAATCTTTTATTTTTCCAATTGAGCTAAACTTTTCGCACACTGAATATCTCTCAACAGAAAAGAGCTCATCCTTATTTCTCATAATCTGTATGAAAAGCTTATTTTAATTAGAAGACTGTTTTTCATTGATTTGCTCAATAGAGTATCATTAAGGAAGAAAACTAAACTAAAATAAGTTCCAGGCAAAAAAAAAGCTTGCTTTCTTCTCAAAAAGAGGCCCACTGAATAGTCAACTACAAATTTCTTTAGATGTCCAACAACCGCTTCTAACGCTTTCACAATCTTTAAAGCCTCCCACCTGGAAAACAATTATCCTCTCAATCTTTTGCAGCATAAAACGGTGTTTCCTCTACCAGCAAAAAAAAAACAGTTTATGTAGCGTTATCTAATAGTCTCAAATGAAGTATATAGAACACAACTTCAAATACCAATAAAAGAGATTCATACGAAAATGTGTACGATTATAATATCTTCTGATAAAATGCAAACCGATGCACCAGGGTTCTCCATTATCAATTTGATTAAAGATCCTTGCTTTTCAATTAGATGTATCGCCTACGTCGATGTCACCAACAAACACACTGAAGAGAACACACTTTTAGCATTTTGAACATTCTCATTGTTATTAGGCAACCTTGAATGTCGGCTGAACACCCTTACGTCTGTGTCCATTGCAGGGGACATGTTGGCTTCTGTGTTTTCTTCTCCAGATATTAACACCTACACATAATATAAAAGAGATATATTTGACAATGAGTATGATGTTCGAGACCAAAAAGTTTGTGCAACTTGGACTCTTGTTTTCTAGTTTTTCCTACAAGAACTGAATGTTAAGGATCCAAACCCGTGGGAGTCTTACTACATCCTTGAGCTGCATTTATAAGTTCTAACTAAAAAAAACTCAAAATTTGAGCTGTTTTTCTTTGGATCAATTTGATAAAGTGGATAAACACTAAGTAATTAGAAGCTTTTGCAATGATTTCTAAATAATGAGACATTCAGTGGAGAAGAAATACCTTCTGGTCTACGAAAACCATATCAATCCCTATAGCGTCTCCACTTTTTCACATTCCTTGTTTCCCAGTAACTAAGGAGCCGTGTACCAATCGTCTGCTTACATTGCGGGACTTTAACTAAAAAAGAAGAACTTGAGAATCACCTTAATCGTCTCTGCTTTTAGAGAGAGTCTGGCCGAAAAGAAGATTGCGAAAGGCTGAGTTCTGTGGAGGTCTAGCTTCGGCTTCATATATATACTGACTGAAATGGGTAGCGAAGGCAGAGAAGTTGGATGGTTGATAAAATGCTGGCCTGCTTTTATTGATATACATCATTAATACTCCCTCTGTTTCATTATAAGTGTCACTTTAGGTTTTTGCACACGGATTAAGAAAACAATTAATTTTGCATATTTTCTATATAAAACACACAATTACCTATACACCTAACCATATTTCAACCAATAGAAAAATAATCTGCAGCATAAAATTAATAAATTTTGCATCGAAAGTCGAAAACGACACTTATTTTGTAACAAAAAAACTTCTCTAAAATGACACTTATTCTGAAACGGAGGGAGTAACAATTACTTGAATGTTAGGAAGTGGAGGATCTGCGTAACGTTTCGTGCAACCACCGTATCTGGAAACATAAAGACACATAATGTGAGAAGAGATTTATCTTAGTGGGCCAGAGAACATACATTTTATCTAAGAGAAAAACCCATACGCAAGACAAAAGTAAAAAATCCATACGAAAGTCAAAAGCCCTAAAAATGTAAAGGATCAAAAATTTCGTTGGATACTTTTTATAGTGACACGTGGCAGCAAACGCCCCAAGGAGAGAAATAAGTCTACTTTATTTATTAAGATTGTGCATTTGTACCTGCAAATTACTCAAAAAAAATTATTAGACCCAACTTCAATCAGAAGTCATGTGAAAGCTTTGTTAAGTAAACTACATGATAATACTTGAAAGCATAAGAACATACTTGTTCCCATGAAAGAAAAACGCTCTAAGAATTCAATAATATATTAGGGAAAAAAAACTTTTATAAATCCAGGACATGGGTGTACATTATCATATAAAATCTAAAAATAAGACATATTTTATACCTTTTTTTTATTCCAAACCGAAAGATGATTTTAACTTATTAATCAAAATCAAACAATCAGCATCCTAGCTATTATTTTTATTTTTTAGTCCAATCAAATTTCTTTTCCTCTCCTTTATCATTTCTAGACAAGTAAAGACCATCATCTTTGGCAATCCATGTGTCCTTTTCACCGCATTTACGAGTAAATCCTCCATTATATGCTATAAAGCTTTGAACATACTCCATTTTAGGCCCTTGTCGTAAGAGACAATCCCATTTTGTCCTTATGAATACATTGTCGCCGAACCTAAAACTGTATGAAGGATCATTGAATTTTACTAGGTGGACGCCAAGATCGTCGTCTTTAGATTTGCAGTGGACTTCGAGAGTGCTATGACTCTTAGCTAGGCTGTTTTGAAATACTAGAGTATTTTTATGACACACAGCATCGTTCAATCCAACAAACAAGACAATACTTAAAACAAAAAAAAAAGTGCAATTATTCATTTTTTATCTATCTTAGCTTTTCTGATAAAAGATTTTGAAGGAATATGAATCTAAGAGCATAGTAGTGTACTAGGTAGTGTTATTCAATGATGTATTTTAATAGATTTCAAATCCAAACAGAATCTACTGTTATTCAAACGATGATTATAAATTCTATTTTAAAATCTAGTGTTATTCAATGAATGATTTAAATTTTATTTTTAAAATCCACTGTTATTCAATTTTTAAGGATTTTAAAATTCTTTGTATTTTGGATTGATTTGAAATCATTTCTTATGGAGTCCCATGAATAAATGACTGAACTCAAAATCCAATGTATACTGCAGAGATTTTAGAATACATCAAGTTAAACTATTAAATTTTAAAATTTGATAGATTATAAAACATCATTAGTTGATGTTAAATCATTTATTGAATTTGTGCCAGTCTTTACATTACCTACCTACATATTTACTTCTAAAAACTGTAACTGTTTAAATGCATAATATCTCATGATTTTATTTCTTCCCTTTATTCTTAGTTCTTCCTTATTAGTTCCTGAATCTTTTAGAAATAATTATTTTCATCATCATAAGCCATAACTTGGATTTTAGATGTTGAGTTGTGCGCATGTTATTTTGATACTAACAAACATATCAGTTTTTTCATTTTAGTTTTATGATCACATAATAAAGGCTAGTCCGCATTTCGCATGAAAATTTTCTTTATTAAATATTAAATTTAACCTAATTCTTATTTTGAACGGTTTATTATATCTTTATTTATGAATAGTTTTTTCATTAATTATTTTTATTTTTATCATTCATTTCGGTTTGCTTTTCAATTATCCAATTTTATTTCCTTGATTATGTGTTAATTTTTTGAGAAAAAAAAAAACTGTTTTACTTCTTGAGTTGTTTTATAATGTCTCTGATTCAAACAGTGCAGATATATGTTTTTATTTCCATATCAATATCGGAGTTATGCTCGAGGGTTTTTATGAATTCCTGAAAACAGTTTTTCAAAAAATACACAATTACTTGGATTTTCTTGTTTAAATCACAAAACAAATTTTCATTTCTTATGTTTATTGTATTATTTGTTATATCTTTTTGTTTATATGTTTCAACCAAATTTTAAAAATGCTTTTTATTATGTACTTATTCCAGATTGTGTTTTTCATCAGTTTTTGCTAATTTTATTTGAGAGTTTTGCAAATGTGAATTAAAACATGAAGTCCAAAAACAAACTTAATCTGTTTTTTGGAATTTTTATTTGCACTATCCACCCCAGAAGTTCAAGTTATTCAAACAAATGCAATTACTTTTTATTATTTTTTTGAAAATGATTGTTTTTACTCTATCATCATCATCTTTTTCTTTTATTTAAAATATTATCATTACCATCAATACACTAACCACCACGAATAATCAAACTCTAAACGCACCTAAAATCGACATCTACATTTTTATATTTCTATTTCTTACATACACAAACTATTTCTCTTAACTTTCTCTCTCATTTCATTCCAAAATCCCAACTTTTTATTTCAAAATTTATAAGCTTACTGAAGTTACAAAAGTTCAAGTTTCTTGGTCAAAAATGAGTGGGTAACTTTCATTAAGAAGTTATGTGTACTTTAAGAAATCAAAGATGAATTTTAATGAATCTAAGAATGATATTTAAATAGTTTTTCAGATATATTTTGGGAAGAAGACATTTGTAGAAGGCTTCTAGAAAAGTCTTCTGATCAATGATATGTTAGTTTTAAGAAAATGATTATTTTGTTCGTTTTCATCGAATCCATCTAGAGGAGTCTTCTAAATTTTCTTTGTAACCAAAAAATGACCAAAGTTTTCTATAAAAGGCTTCTAGAAAAATCTTCTGGTCAATGATTGGTTAGTTTTAAAAAACTATTATTTTGTGCGTTTTCATCGAATCCATCTAGAGGAGTCTTCTAAATTTTCTTTCTAACCAAAAAAAAAGACCAAAGTTTTCTCTAGTGAGCAGGATAGTTTTGAAATTGACCAAAGTTTTGCAGATATTTAACTTTCCAAAGAATACTTACGGAGAAGTCTTCTTGGGAAAAACTTCTAAGTCTTCTTGGGAAAAACTTCTATAGAAGTTTTCTTACCGTCACAAGAAGTCTTATAAGTATCGTAAGAAGTCTTCATAGGTTAATTTTGTAACTGAAAGTAAAGAATTAAACAGTTAATACTAATTATAAGACTTCTTAAATTATTATGGAAGAAGACTTCTCAAAAAGTCTTCTTTGGTTTTATTTCGAAATTATGGTCAAACCTGCGGTTTAGAATTAGAGATAAACCAAAAAATACAATTTAAGCTGTAATAATAAAATAATCACATTAAGTTTAATTTTATTAAGACTTAGCATACAAAACACACAAAAAAATTAAAAAAAAAATCTTACCAATTTTGGCAATTTCTATAGTAGAATTCTCGAGAAGACTTCTCGAGTTGGGGAAGCCTACTAATAAAGCATTCAATATTTTTCGGATCTGAAAATATGCATATCCAAAACGTGAAAATGAGTTTACATAGGAGAAAAACTTCAAAAAAAAAAAATAAGATGCTTAAATAATAAATAAAATAATCACATTTGGTTGAATCTATATCTTTCCAATATAACATATAAAACTCACAAAATATAAATCAAAATTTTATAGATCTACATTTAAAGTAGTGGAAGATGGAACCGTGAAATGAAAAACTTTAAAGAAAATAAAGTAGTGAAAAAGACATGAGACAAAAAGATAAAAAAATTGATATAAAGTTTGATGTCTTCAAGTTCAAAAATATTAAAGAGATGTTGGAAAGTTTTAGAGTGAGAAATGTTACATTTTTGTTGCAGTCATTTGAGAGGAAAACGGAGAATGTATAAATTTTCTTTATATAAAGAGACAAAAAATTCTAATTAAGTAACATATTTTCAGTTCGAAAGACTTCGTGAAAAGTCTTCTAACATAAAATGCACTAGAGGACTTCCCAAGAAATTTTCTAAACCCTAAAGTTACAATTTGTCCCATAAGACTTTCCAAGAAGTCTTCTAAACCCTAAATCAAATAACTAACTAAATAGCAGCAACCAATTCATTAAACATATGATAAAATTATAAAGTGTTTTATAAATACAAAAATAAACACATATATGTCAAAATATTTAAAGATTCTAAAAGCTAACCCTAATAATACAAACAATACTACAACATATCTTACTATACCCTAAATCAATGATATGTCATGGCTTGCAATTCAGTTTTAGCAAATCTAAATTTACATCATTTAGTTTTTTTTATAATGACATGATTTTAATTTACTTTCCATAGATTATTCTTTTTTTATAAATTTTCTAAATTATTTTTTAAGACCAAATAAATGAGAAGGCTTCTAGAGAAGTATTCTCATAGAAGACTTTCTAACTCGAGAAGATTTCATAGAGTTATAATCGTAAATTAATTACAAGTATTTTTTGTTTAGTCATAAGTAGATGATTGTAATTTCATTACCCTTTGGTTATTTTGCATTTGATTGAGCGAGCCTACTACGCTAATCTCAGCTACCTAAGCTAGCTCTGAGCTGGCTACACTTCCTCTAAGCTATGACACACCTTGTTTTGGTCATAGGAGCTACCAAAGCTTCCAACCTAAAATCTCGACCACGCAGATGGATTGTCTGGGTCGACAATTCATACAAACCTCGACTACGCTCATTGATGTGCTCTCAAATTACCATATGAGCACCGTCTCTCTCAAATAAGAGGTTCAATTGTAGTACTTAGAGATCGAATCCACTGGGAGCATGGGCACACACTAGATTTATAAATATGTAGATTAAGCTAGGCAAGTAATTAAATAGTAGTAAACAATAAAGCAGGTGATTAGATGGTTGTAAGACAATATGAGAAAATAGCTAGATCTAGGGTTTCAGGTAATCAAGATTATAAAGATATAGAAGCTTAAAGTGTATATGTGATATTCTAGAACTCGAACTCTAGTGTATAGATAGCAATCTGTTGAATGTGAGTATAATAATTATCTAACTCTAGTATTCTAGCTCTCGCTAATGAACACGAAATAAGTCGTCGATCGATTTTAGGTGCTGAGCATCGATCAACGGCTACATTATATCGGATTTATTGTTCTATTATCGATCGATGGCTACCTTAAATCGGATTTAGTGTTCTATTTGATTGTCTCACTAAGTTCCTACACCAGCTGTCGCATGTATCTATCCATGTATCTAGCCACTTATATCAAAAGAATCAGTTCTGGTGAGGACCTACTGTCGTAGTTGTCTACAATCCTAAGATCAAGGTTCTACTTAGCTACTCTAGAATACAAACATTAATAGCAATTCAATTGATGGATATATTTATCACCTTAGCAATTCTATATTTTTTGCTAATCCTTCATAACCCTAATTAACCCTAAATCTAACAAAGAGAACTACTCAGACATGACCAAGCAAATCATGATAATAAACTGAATAGAAATCATGAAATAGAATAAGGAATAAGAAATATTGGAGTTCCAATACAAATCTCTGAAGGAGTCTTGGATCTTCTCTCTAAATCAAACTAAAAGGTTCTAAGTATGGATTAGGTTATGAAAATTAATGAAGGTGGTGGTGGTGGTGTGTTGCCCAAACAATGGCAAAACACCTAACTACAAGGTATAAAGTCACTCAGGGGTAATCTTGTAAATATGTGGAATTTATGGGCTTTCAGTCTGTCACCAACAAGTCGGCCCGTCTCGCGCTTCGCTGTCGATCGATGACAACAGAGTGTTGTCGATCGACACTCTTCGTAAATATCACTTTGACTTCTGATTCTTTAGTACCTATGAGTTTCTTCATAATAAAGCCCTAACGTATTTCATAATATCCACATTCCTCCAAAGCATATATGGACCTGAAAATAGCATAAAACATAATCCAAACACATATAATAGTTCCTAAAAAGCACATATACTATGGGTAAAAACAGGTAAAATTCATAGAATATCAACTCCCCCAAACTTATCATTTTTCTTGTCCTCAAGCAAATAATATATCTATCTGAAAAAGGTTTGAAAACGCAGGGACTCACAAATCTTTAATTTACTACTATCGCCCCTACTATGTTGTAAATCACATCAAATAAGTGCTAACCTCATAGATACTTTGTATACCATATCATAAATTAGCAAGCAAATCCATTCTACTAGCAACTTAGATAATATTGTCTGACTCACCCCTCTACTAACCTCATTTCCTAAATAATACAAAAGTGCAGGCTTTACCTTGGGAGTATCGACCAGATGACACATGGACTCTTACTCAAGTAAGTTTCTGAACACACAGGCTGTCTTCTCTGATCCCTTTCTTTATTCTTTCTCTCTTCTCTGAATCTTTTTAAATTAATCAATGACGCTGCTACAGTCCGTCTTGTTCATATTTTTTTCTTTTTTTCTTTTCTCTTTTTAAATTTTTGACATAGTATAGGATAATAGTGGGGTCATCGGTAATGTATATACCCCTCGCTTCCACAAGGTGTGATCATTTCTTTGAATTAGAATAGTGAGGTCACCGGTAATGTACCTACCGCTCTGCATCTCAAGAAATCATCTCAATATTTTCTTCTCTAGACGCTGGAGAGAGAGAGAGAGAGAGAGAGAGAGAGAGAGAGAGAGAGAGAGAGAGAGAGAGAGAGAGAGAGAGAGAGAGAGAGAGAGAGAGAGAGAGAGAAGATAAGATAAGAGAAGAGAAGAGAAGAGAAGAGAAGAGAAGAGAACCAGAAACACACAGACTTTTACCTTCTAGACTTGACTTGCATGAGGAGTCTGATCTATTGTATACCAAACCCTAAGACAAGCAAATAACGTCAAATTAGGTTGGAGGTCATATTTGGTTCCTTCAAACATTCTCGGCAAGTGTGGATCTGACTGGCAAGTGATCCACTTTGATATCTCTAGTATACTAAGAATGGTGCTACAGAGTGGTTATATAATAAGTGAAAATTTAAAAAGATAAATTCTTGACTCTATAAAACTTTTAATAAAAACCAAAAATATAAAATTAAAAATAGAATATAATATCAATAAACCTCCCCCAAACTTAAACAACATCGTTCCCATTGTTATTCAGCCTCAGATTGGTGGGAAAATAAATCAAAAGTACAAAACTTAACAAGGAAACACGGTATACATGCTCGCTGATGTTGAGTGCCAACCGGCAAAGTTAAGTGACGATCGATCGATGTTCAGTTTAGGTATGTGGATCAACACTGATCAAGTGATGGTCGATGCTCTGTGCAGACTTGTCTTTCTCAGGTCTTTTTAAAAAAAATTGAAGTAAAATAAACACGAAAAAAATCAGTAAAATTAAAAATAAAAAAAATAAAAACTAATTTAAAACTTACTAAATGCTTTTCCTCCAATCAAGCACTTCTTTATAGTTATAGATTAACGTTTGGATGCTTTGGAATAGTAAGGAGGTAAATGAACACTTGTAGGAAAACAAGTGTCCACATCTTCTATGCTCATCTCGAACCATGTGCCTACAAAGCTTATGATGGCTTCTTCACCTCTGGTTCTGCGCTTTTGTTGTCTCTAGATAATCTCATGTGTGTAATCCACTTTCCGTTGTAGATCCTCCATACATCTGTTGATTCATCCAATGTTGTTTTTGAGAGAGAAGTCTATTGCATCAATCTTCTTTTAGAATTCATCAAACATCTGCTCTTGAGCTCTGTAGATGTCGGCTGTCATCTCTTCAATTTTCTCTTTCTAATAGATCTCAGGTTCTGTCCAGATTGAGCTTTATGTATTAAGACGTCTCTCATACTGTGGTAGATTGATGTAGAGCTTTCATGCGTTATGAGTCATCTCTAGAATGTCTGCTATGACTTCTTTTGAAATATTGATGATCCTTTCATCTTTAGTATGTGTGCCCTCCAACTGATCTCTGATAACTCCAAATTCATCTGGCGAAAGGATACTCTCTGGTTGTCTCGATCTTATGGATCAAGAATGGGTGGCTGATGGTGCAGTGTAGAAACGTCCGGATTGTGGAATTCGTGAAGTGTCGATCAATGGAGGGTTCCACTTATCGATTGATGCCTCATTCTCTTCCATATACTCGTTTGTAGTGACTGTTTCCATAGGCGGAATCGGGGTTTCAATCAAGAATGTATCTCAATATTCTGACAATGCAGGACTGTCAATCGATACCTCAGGCTGGGTGTCGATCGATGCTTCACCGTTACATTCGTTCTCTGGGCCAGGATCAGAATAGCAAACGCCTAGCCCTGGATCATCTCCTATCTCAATGTATGATGTGTTTTCATTGAAAACCTTGATAGTGTCATAGAAATCGGTCTCGTTGATGAGTGAAAGATATAACATGTTCGTCTTCATGTTGCAAACAACTTCTACAGTTGCCATGAAATCTCTCTGAAGTAACAAAGAAGAACTCCAGTTTATCTGAATATCCATAATGTGAAAATACACTAGAACTAGGGCATTTTCGATCTGAACATGGAGGTTTCTGACAACCTCCTGAATTTACCTTAGAGCAATCCACAAAAGTGAATGAACGTTTGAAGGCTCTATCTTCATACTTAGTTGCTCAGCCATAGACATTGGCATGCTGCTAACTAAAGAACCTGTGTCGCAGAGGGAATTAGGGTATCTGTGACTTCCAATCATGCATAGTACAACGAACTTTCCAGGATCACTCTTCTTCTTCAATGTAATCATCTACTTCAGCTTCTCTCTGATCGGATGGAACAAACACTCAATGTCTTCTACAATTTCTCTGCTGTCTTTGAAATCCACTGTCAACTTCTGATGTCCCTCACGAACCTGATTAATCATACTCTCATGTCTGCTTTCTTGAGTTGCTGGTGGGCAGTTCTGGTAAAAGAAGCTCCACATGTCATGTTTTTGCTATTGTTGTTGCTGTAAGGTTTCTGGTATTGTGAATTCTGGTTGTAGTTACTCCACCCTGATGCCCATACTTCTGAAAACCAGTGCAACTAATGTGTATCACATCCTCTTCTTCGCCCACATTGCTGGTATCAACATCATCTACACCTTCTGCAAAACTCACTCGCTTCTTGAGAAGATTATGAACACTATCCAACTAGGCTTGAACTTCATCCATCTTCTCCTTGCTAAGTATAGAAGCCAAAATTCTCCTCTCCATGTCATTGTTCTCGGTTCTATTGCTAGATGCCAAGTTCTCAATAAGTCTCACAGCCTCTTCTGGATTCCTAGTAGTGAAGTTACCATTACTAGCAATGTCTAGAGCCATCTGGTAGACCACAGCGATGCCTCTGAAGAAGGTACTAAGCAGTTGTACCTCGTTGAATCCATGGTGTGGACAATCTCTTTGATAAGACTTAATCTGATCCAGGAGTTCTTGAATTATTCTGCAGGCTCTTGTGTGAATGTAGAGATTTTGTTTATCAAGTCTTCATATCGAGAATCATCAAGAAATTTACGCATGAAGGTGTTCTTGATGTCATTCTAGGATGTAAGAGATCGTGGTGCTAACTACTTATGCCAATGTGAAGCATCTCCAGCAAATGAATACTTTAAGAGCTTGCATAGAAAATAGTCCTCAGGACTCCATTGGCTTTGATAACATAAACTAGATCCTCGAACCTCTCAAGATGGTCCATTGGATGCTCATGTGGGTGACTAGGGAAAGGTGTTTATCTCAAAAGTGTAAAGTATGCAAAATTCAGCTCAAAATTGTGCCTCTGAGAAGTAAGGTGATGAATGAAAGATTTGTTGGCGTAGTATTGATCTAGACGATTGTAGTCAGCCAACGTTCTGGTTCGAGTAGCCTCATCATCGGCATTATCAGATTTTGGAGCAGCTTCTTCTGGTTCAACGATTAAAGCCCCTTCACCATCAATTTTCTGACATACTCCCTTACGCAGATGACCATGTTGGTCATGTAGGTCGCCGTTCGCATGTGTCGTTAGAATAAGAGTAGCCACCAAGTTGCTTGCTCGCGGATTAGTGTTGATTGGCGACAGTGTACTGTTGTCAATCGGCGCTAGCGGAGAAAGGTCGGACGAAGAAGATGTGTTGGTGTCGATCGATGCGCTGTGCTTCCCTTTGCGAATTGCACGTTCTAAAGAAACAAGATCTGAGAACAGTATCTCTTTTTTCTTGTTGCTTCTGATAACTCTGGGCATGCACCTGAAATAAAAAGAAAAGAATTTGTGTTTAGTATGTAAAATAAAAGAAAATCCAAGACTAAATCTATCTATTAGATCTAATGGCAAATCTAATGCTCCTCGGCAACAGCGCTAAATTTGATATGCTCTCAAATTACCCTATGAGCAACTTCTCTCTCAAATAGACGGTTCAGTTGTAGTACTTTGGGATCGAATCCACAGGGAGCGTTGGCGCACAATATATTTATAGATATGTAGATTAAGCTAGGTAAGTAATTAAATAGCAGTAAATAATAAAGCAGTTGATTAGGTGGTTGTAAGCCAATATGAGAATATAGCTAGAACTAGAGTTTCAGGTAATCAGGATTATAGAAATATAAAAGCTAATGGCGTGTATGTGATATTCTAGAATTCAAACTCTAGTATATAGATATCCAGTTGTCACATGTTAGTCTAATAGTAGCCCAATATTCTAGCTCTCGCTAATGAACACGGAATGAGTCGTCGATCAATTGTAGGTACTGAACATCGATTGACGGCTACCTTAAATCGGATTTATTGTCCTATTCAATTTTTTCACTAACTTCCTAGACCAGCTGTAATGACCCTCACGAGTGGATATAATTTTGGTCGAGAAACTTTTGAAAAGTCAGATTCGAGTTTAATCGATCATAATTAAAAATAAAGATAGAACCGATAAATTAATGGCTCGACGGGATTTTCTTGTGGTCGAAAGAACTTCCCTTGATAGTTCTGGTCGAGTATTAATTATGTTGGTCGGATTTTATTTAAGCTAGACGAGTTTGGTTGAAGCAAGACAAGAATCAAAGGCGAGAAAATTTTAGTCGAAAATTATCCGAAAATTACCAACAAGCTTCATAAAATTCCTTATAAATCGTCCATGGTCCTTCACCACCTTGTATGCATGCTTTCTCAGCACAAGTCACATGACAAGCACAAGCTGCCTGTTTGCTTGCTTGCTGGACAGATCATGTGAGAAGCACATGATTTATAAACCTTTCTTAAAAGGAAGGAAATGGAAGCTGTTGGTGGCTGGGTGTGGTGAAGCAGGACTCCAGCTGTCCTTGCTCACTTCTGCTTTTTGTTAAGCTGAGACACTCAGCTTGGACCATTCCTCAGCTATATAACTCCTTCAGTGAGCTTCTTGCACGTTTTTGTTGCTGAAAGAAAGAGAGAATTTCAGTGAAAAAATCATAGAGAAAGAAGTAGGAACCAAGAGAAAGATCAAGAAGAAGCCTGAACGAAATTCATCCACAAGTTGGCTCAGTTTGTTTTAGTGAGAAGGATCAGAAGGTAAGAGAGCTTGATTAAACCCTAGACCTTGTTCAGTATCTGATCATAATCGAATCTTCATCTCTCTTTCTAATCAGTTTCTTGGTGAGCTTAGCTTGAAGGAGAACGTCATCAAGCTGTATCTAACCGTGGTGATCTAGGGTAAGCCTCATCTACCTGCCTTAGACATTTTCTGAGCAATTCCATGTGTTGTTAAGCTAAGGTCATGGTCGGATCACTTGTTTAAGATGGTGTACTGATCAGTTTAGTTTAGTTTCGGTTGGAATCAATCTTTGGAAACTGCTAGCGAAACTGTTTATAGCCTGAGTGAAGTTAAAACGAGATGAAACCTTGTCCTGAATCAAACTTGTCTGAACCAAACTGATATGATATAGGAGGAGTAGAACCGAGCTTTAACTTAACTCATTTAAGTAGTTAGAGTGAACCAAACTGCCAGAATATTATTGTTCTGAACCGAACAGATTTGATCTTGTCTAGTACTGGTCTGAGTCAAGTTGTTTATGGTTTGAACCTATCACGTACTCATCTAGTCTGAGTTAGTATAAACTACTAAGTTATGTCCTGAACCGATCTGATTTGAAGAAGGAGTTTGACTTAGATCTAATCAGCTCGGTTCAGGACATAACTTAGCAGTTTATACAAACTCAGACTAGATCAGTACGTGATAGGTTCAGACCATAAACAGATTGGCTCAGACCAGTACTAGACAAGATCAAATCTGTTCGGGTTAAAACAATAATATTTTGGCAGTCTGGTTCACTCTAACTACTTAAATGAGTTAATTTAAATCTCAGTTCTACTCTTCCTATATCATATCAGTTTGGTTCAGACAAGGTTGATTCAGGACAAGGTCAGTTCATCTCGTTTTAACTTCACTCAGACCATAAACAATTTAGCTAGCAGTTTCCAAAAATTGATTCCAACCGAAACTAAACTAAACTGATCAGTACACCATCTTAAACAAGTGATCCGACCATGACCTTAGCTTAACAACACATGGAATTTCTCAGAACATGGCTAAGGCAGGTAGATGAGGCTTACCCTAGATCACCACGGTTAGATACACCTTGATGATGTTCTCCTTCAAGCTAAGCTCACCAAGAAACTGATTAGAAAGAGAGATGAAGATTCGGTTATGATCAGAAGCTGAACAAGGTCTAGGGTTTAATCAAACTCTCTTACCTTCTGATCCTTCTCACTAAAACAAACTGAGCCAACTGGTGGATGAATTTCGTTCAGGCTTCTTCTTGATCTTTCTCTTGGTTCCTACTTCTTTCTCTCTGATTTTTTTCACTGAAATTCTCTCTTTCTTTCAGCAACAAAAACGTGCAAGCAGCTCACTGAAGGAGTTATATAGCTGAGGAGTGGTCCAAGCTGAGTGTCTCAGCTTAACACAAAGCAGAAGTGAGCAAGGACAGCTGGAGTCCTGCTTCACCACACCCAGCCACCAGCAGCTTCCATTTCCTTCCTTTTAAGAAAGGTTTATAAATCATGTGCTTCTCACATGATCTGTCCAGCAAGCAAGCAAGCAGGAAGATTGTGCTTGTCATGTGACTTGTGCTGAGAAAGCAGGCAGACAAGGTGGTGAAGGACCATGGACGATTTATAAGGAATTTTAAGAAGCTTGTCCGTAATTTTCGGACAGTTTTCGACTAAAATTTTTTCGACCTTTGATTCTTGTCTTGCTTCAACCAAACTCGTCTAAGTTAAATAAAATCCGACCAACATAATTAATACTTGACCAGAACTATCAAGGGAAGTCCTTTCGACCACAAGAAAATCCCGTCGAGCCATTAATTCATCGGTTTGATCTTTATTTTTAATTATGATCGATTAAACTCGAATCTGACTTTTCAAAAGTTTCTCGACCAAAATTATATCCACTCGTGAGGGTCATTACACTCTTCCCCCTCAAAAGAATTCGTCCCCGAATTCTAAAAAAAATACAAGTGGACACTTTACTGGACATCTGGGGTATCTGAGAAGAGTTCTGGGTAATCAGCTCTGAACTTATCTTCATCCTCCCATGTGACTACAACTCTCTGACGCTTGCCCCAAAATACTTGAACTTGAGAAATCTCTCTGTTCTTCAATCTCTTGATACGACGCTCGCCTATCCGCAAAGGACCTTCAGGATAAGTTAGGTTGGGTTGCAAATTCTCTGGTCGTTGTGGCTCAACCATATTCGGATCCGGAATATGCTTACGCAACATCGATACATGAAATACCGGGTGCATAGGCATATCAGGTGGAAGTTCAAGTCGGTAGGCTACTTCTCCAACTCTAGCAACAATTCTGTACGGACCAATGTAGCGGGTTGCCAGTTTTCCAACCTTCCCAAACCGATCCTTTCCTTTTGGGCAGCTACTTTCAAGAAGACTAGATCATTCACTGCAAAGATGACTTCTCTTCTACCGCGATCAGCATACTTCTTCTGGCGTCTTGGGCTTTCTTCATATTTGCTTGAATTATCCTTACTTTCTCGGCAGTCTCATCTACTATCTCTGGACCAAGGATTCTTCGTTCACCAACTTCACTCCAACACACTGGTGTTCTACATGGTCGACCATACAGAGCTTCGTACGGTGACATACCGATACTTGAGTGGTAGCTGTTGTTGTAGGAGAATTCTATCAGCGGCAAAAACTTATCCCACGGACCATTCCAGTCGAGGATACACAACCTTAACAGATCTTCAAGAGTTCTGATGGTTCGTTTGGTCTGGCCATCGGTTTCTGGATGAAACGCAGTACTCATATGTAAGTCAGTACCCAAAGATTGTTGGAAGGCTCGCCAAAACTCAGCTGTAAAGCGTGGGTCTCGGTCTGATACTATATTTGCTGGTACTCCATGAAGCTTTACTATTTCTTCCAAGTATAGCTCTGCTAACGTCTCTACTTTGTCTGTAAGTTTCATCGGTAGGAAATGAGCGGACTTGGTAAGACGATCGACGATTACCCAAACAGCATCATTCCCGCGGCCTGGTGCTCGAGGTAAACCAGAAACAAAATCCATCGCTACTGCATCCCATTTCCATTCAGGGATTGGTAGACTTTGAAGTAAGCCACCTGGAACTTGGTGTTCAGCCTTTATCCGTTGGCAAGTTTGACACTGAGAAACCCATACGGCAACATCTCTTTTTATCCCTGGCCAGTGATAATACCTTCTGATATCTCGATACATCTTGGTGCTTCCGGGATGAATGCTTAAGAGAGAATGGTGTGCAGTCTTTAAAATCTCTTCTCGAAGTCCTTCTCCTTTCGGAACGGTTACTCGACCATTGAGTAACAAGGTTCCATCATTGGCAACTTGATATCCTCTAAAATTACCTTCATTCAGCTCTTCTCGGATCTTCTTTAGGTTCTCGTCTCTCATCTGTGCTTCTCGGATACGAGTAAGTAAACCGGCTTGGCTCACTGCTTGTAATCCTAAAGGTTCTCCTTCCTCTCCTTCCAAGGCAGCCAAACTAATCATCTTGAACTCTGCTTCAAGATTCTGAAGTTCCTTTTCAATATCCACATCAACTTTCCTTCGGCTCAAAGCATCAGCAACAATATTTGCTTTTCCTGGATGGTATAGGATCTGCATGTCGTAGTCAGCTACAAACTCCATCCATCGCCTTTGCCTTAGGTTCAAATCAGGTTGAGTGAAAAGATACTTAAGGCTTTTATGGTCGGTGAACACTTGGATCTTCTCTCCATATAGATATGATCGCCAAATCCGAAGAGCAAATACTACTGCGGCCATTTCCAGGTCATGCGTTGGATAGTTTACTTCATGCTTTCTTAGTTGTCTTGATGCATAGGCGATTACCTTATCGTCCTGCATCAGCACACAACCTAATCCAACATGAGATGCATCTGTATAGACGGTGTACGGATGGTTAGGTTTAGGCAAAGCTAAGATAGGTGCAGACGTCAACGCTTGCTTCAGTTTATCAAACGCTTCTTCGGTTTCTGAACTCCATTCATAGGTGACACCTTTACCAGTCAGACGAGTCAGTGGCTTTGATATGCTTGCGAACCCTTGAACAAACTTTCTGTAATAGCCGGCCAATCCAAGAAAACTCTGAATCTCAGTAACAGAAGTCGGACGAGGCCAATCTTTAATAGTAGCTATCTTTTCTGGATCAACGGCAACTCCTTGTTCTGATACTCGATGACCTAAGAAGCCAACTTCTCTTTTCCAAAAACGGCACTTACTAAACTTAGCAAAAAGCTTTTGATCTCGTAACCGCTCAAGGACTAAGCGTAGATGCTTCTCGTGTTCTTCGGCACTTCGGGAATATATGAGAATGTCATCGATGAATATGATAACAAACTCATCCAAATAGTCCCGAAATACTTCGTTCATTAGACGCATGAAAGCAGCCGGGGCGTTTGTAAGACCAAAGGGCATTACTACAAACTCGAAATGTCTGTATCGTGTCCTAAAGGCAGTCTTCATGATGTCGGTCTCGGAAATCGGAATTTGGTGATAGCCGGAAGCTAGATCGATCTTTGAAAACCAACTCGCTCCTTGCAACTGGTCTAGTAGCTCATCAATTCTTGGAAGTGGGTACTTTTCCTTGATGGTCACGTTGTTGATTCCCCGATAATCAATGCATAACCGCATGCTTCCGTCTTTCTTCTTCACAAACAACACGGGTGCTCCCCACGGTGATGAACTAGGACGAATAAAACCTTCTCTAGAAGATCAGCTAACTGCTGCTTCAACTCAGAAAGCTCGGCCGGTGCCATTCGGTATGGTGCCTTTGCTATTGCAGCTGATCCAGGTTCTAAGGTTATACTAAAGGATTACTTCTCGATGGTGGAAGTCCTTCTAATGCCTTAAACACATCTTCAAATTCTCTGACCACTGGAATATCTCCTAGGGTCTGCTCTTTCTCATCTACTACTGGTCCTGTAGTTAAAGTAACTAAGTAGACTTCTTCACTCTGCTCCAGAAGATTTTCAACTCTCAAAGCTGATACTAATGATGCTCCGACGCTCGGTACTATGCCATAGTAAGCTAAAGGGGGTTGGGTATCTCTTCAAAAGTAATCTTCCCTCGACCACAATCGAGGTGAGCTCGATAGCTAGACAGCCAATCCATTCCTAGTATTACCTCGTACCGCTCTAATGGAAGTACTAACAGATGAGCTGGGAACACCATCTCTTGGATAACAATCAGAACTCTTAGATAACAGCCTTCAGTTTCAAGAACTTGATCTCCGGGAGTTAAAACGGGAATACTTAAATTCACTTTAGTAAAGTCTCCTTCAAATCTCAACGCTACTTCAGGAGCTACAAAACTATGTGTTGCTCCCGAATCGAACAGGATATGGGCAGATATACCCCCACAACCAAAGAACCTAGAGATAATTGACTTCGAGGTCAATTATTCATTCAACAATTTTATATAACATTTTTTTAAAATTCAAATAACACTCAATGGTAAGAAAACAAACCTGAGATAGGACCCTTCGGTGGTCCGGATGGTCCTGGTAACTCTAAAGCATAAGCCCTACCGGCTGTAGCCTGACGCTTCGCCGGAGGTAAAGGTAAGGGTGGGTTAACTGGTACGACTGGTGGAACTCTCGGTGCAGCAGGCTGAGAAGAATGTGTGAGTGGACAAGAAGTCGCATAATGTCCGTGCTCTCCACAAGTAAAGCAAGTGATGTGAGATGGTACCGCTGGTCGGAGTTGCCCCATGGTCGGACAATCTCGCCTAACATGGCCCAGCTGGCCACAACTGAAACAAGTCGGGGTTCTAGGTCTCGGTCCTCCCGAACGACCTCCCCGAAAGACTCTACCTCCACGTCCCCTCTGCATAACCGAAGATGGCTGACGCTGGAATGGAATAGATGGACGTCTCGGTGGTGCGGAATGGCTAGCAGAAGCTCTCTCAGCAGCAATGGCTTCCTCAACATTCACCGCACGCTCCACAAGATCAGCAAATCTATGAAACTCTACTGCCTCGAGTCTGCTCCTGATATCCGGACTAAGTCCCCTAAGAAACTTCCGGATAATCATCAACTCATCTTCCTGGCCAAAGCGTACATACTGCCTGAGACGTGTGAACTCGGCCTCATACCTCCGAACAGATAAACCTCCCTGAACTAGCTCCATAAACTTGATCTCCAATCTGTCTCTTGCCTCCGGTGGAAAATACTTTCGAATGAACGCAGTACGGAAGTCATCCCAAGTCAGCTCGAAATCTCCAAAACTCCTCTCTACACATAACCACCAATGGATGGCGTCCTTCTCCAGATAGTAAACAGCCACGTCCTTCTTGAATTCTACCGGACAACGGGTTGCAGCGAAATTCTGTTCGAGATTGCGCAGCCATGCATCAGCTTCAAAGGGATCAGTCCCTCCCTGGTAGTGCTTCGTCCCCAAGTTCTTCATGATCATAACAATCTTCAGGAAGTCCGGATGAGAAGTGGTAGGTATTGGAGCTGGCTGAGCACGTTGTGCATTCAGTGCATGTTCCTGTAAACGGATCATCTCGGCCATCAACTCGAGAATAGCTACCAACGCCGGATCTGTTGGAACTGGTGCAGGTTCTGCTGCGGGTGTTGCTTCAGCATGGACGTGTGGAATATCATCAGCGGCAACAGCAGGTGCGGCAGGATGATCAGCAACATGAGCGGGATGATCAGCAGCATGAGCAGCAGGATAATCAGCAGCATGAGCAGCATAATCATGTACAACATCTACCTCGATGTCTGTATAGTACGGATCAGGTGTCATAGGCATCGGCATCTGAATTTGAGGGCTATCATATGATCCCTCAGACGGATCAGACTCAATGCTGGTGCCAGAAGGTGTAGCCTCAAAGCTAGGAGTAGAAAGTGGTGCCGGAGTAGATGGCGGTGAAGAGTCTGGAGATGATGAAATAAGTATCGGTAGATAAGCTCCACCACGTCGTGCCCGTCTTGGTGGCATCTGCAGCGAAAGTTCATGGTAAGTTTCTACCCAGTTCTATCT
The DNA here is from genome assembly GCA_905132885.1 of Moricandia moricandioides. Lineage (NCBI taxonomy): Eukaryota > Viridiplantae > Streptophyta > Magnoliopsida > Brassicales > Brassicaceae > Moricandia > Moricandia moricandioides. Next base: position 97,095 of record CAJHQQ010000466.1, read on the forward strand.
ATTTCTAAAAGAAGGAACAAACCAGCATATCCTAGTTATCCTTGCGACACATTTTTGACTCGAAAAATATTTGAAACAAGTCCCATTCTAGCATCGTAGAACAATGCTCTGATACCACCTTTGTGACACCCCCGATCGTAGATGACCGGAAATGACACGGTCGATGTTCCCTGAAAGCCGACCCGAGGTTCACAGAAAAATTCCGATCACCTTGGACTAGCAATTTGAGAACACCAACGCTCCTACCGGATATCGACCAAGGCTTTTCAACCCGACCGAGTATCCGATAGTTAGTTCGTCCCGGACAAGGACTAATATCATATGAGTACTCGTGATTTATAAACATCTTTTATACATTATTTATTTACTTTTAAACATCTTACAAAGTGTTATAGTTTCACCCTACGGCCTAACGCCCAACAACGTTTTAAGTAAATATACAACAAAAGATACGTTGCAAGGACAACAAAATACTACCGCTGGTTGGCCGTTCCTTCCGTCCAAAAAGAAGAGGTCTCCCAACTAGTGGTTACCTGCACACACAACAATGAGTCGTGAGTAACTAGTTTACCCAGTGAATCTAGATCACTACACAATCAATAGTACAATCAAACAATCATCAAAGCATGAACATGAACATACAAGTACTTGATTTATACTTTAATATATTATTCGTCAATGTGAATCTCATTTTATTTATCACTTCCTTGTTACCCGCCCTTCATCACTTCAATTATAATTACAATATATATACTAAACTCGACAAACCACAAAGGCTAACCGAGAGTAGTGAGTTAGCATTACCATCATCCTCGAACGTCTTAATGAACATTCGGGACTGCATCGTCATGCAGTACACGGCCTCCAGGGTGCTACCCCATCATCGTGTCTTCATGACCTTGTTCCATTCGCAGGACCAAGTCACGGTAATGCGGGAATTTAGGGATAGTGATTTAATAATGAGTTTTCACTTAATACTTAATTCCATAATTATTTCATAATTAATCCATACATTATTTATACTTATAATTAGTACTTGAGAACAAGTACTAAGAAGTGGCTTAACCTCAATGTGTACTTTCAAATATTTCTTTAAGTGTTAAGTGTTTACATTAAGTAAACACCACACATTTTCAAAGGATTAAGAGACTTTACTACTTAACTGATATAGTTCTATTCCATTCAATCACACACACATATGTGATCTAACACCACATCACCCTAGACTCACCTAGAGATTGGTCTTGAAACTGATTTGGACAAGTCTTGAAACGTTCTTGTACAAGGCTGGACGGACCTGAAATAAGCAGTTCGGAAACATGATCATCCATCCAAACAATTCGGTTCTGAAGAAGGAGTTTGACTTAGATCTAATCAGCTCGGTTCAGGACATAACTTAGCAGTTTATACTAACTCAGACTAGATCAGTACGTGATAGGTTCAGACCATAAACAGCTTGGCTCAGACCAGTACTAGACAAGATCAAATCTGTTCGGTTCAGAACGATAATATTCCGGCAGTTTGGTTCACCCTAACTACTTAAATCAATTCAGTTCAAGCTCGGTTCTACTCCTCCTATATCATATCAGTTTGGTTCAGACAAGGTTGGTTCAGGACAAGGTCAGTTCATCTCGTTTTAACTTCACTCAGACCATAAACATTTAGCTAGCAGTTTTCGAAGATTGATTCCAACCGAAACTAAACTAAACTGATCAGTACACCATCTTAAACAAGTGATCCGACCATGACCTTAGCTTAACAACACATGGAATTGCTCAGAACATGGCTAAGGCAGGTAGATAAGGCTTACCCTAGATCACCACGGTTAGATGGCCTTAAACGGATCTCCTCTCCAAGCTTTACACACAGCTGTATTGGATCACAAAGAGAGATGAGGGTTTGGTTCATAACAGAAGCTGAACTAGGTTTAGGGTTTACTAAAACTCCCTTACCTTCTGATCCTTCTCACTAAAACAAACTGAGCCAACTGGTGGATGAATTTCGTTCAGGCTTCTTCTTGATCTTTCTCTTGGTTCCTACTTCTTTCTCTCTGATTTTTTTCACTGAAATTCTCTCTTTCTTTCAGCAACAAAAACGTGCAAGCAGCTCACTGAAGGAGTTATATAGCTGAGGAGTGGTCCAAGCTGAGTGTCTCAGCTTAACACAAAGCAGAAGTGAGCAAGGACAGCTGGAGTCCTGCTTCACCACACCCAGCCACCAGCAGCTTCCATTTCCTTCCTTTTAAGAAAGGTTTATAAATCATGTGCTTCTCACATGATCTGTCCAGCAAGCAAGCAAGCAGGCAGCTTGTGCTTGTCATGTGACTTGTGCTGAGAAAGCAGGCAGACAAGGTGGTGAAGGACCATGGATGATTTATAAGGAATTTTAAGAAGCTTGTCGGTAATTTTCGGACAGTTTTCGACTAAAATTTTCTCGACCTTTGATTCTTGTCTTGCTTCAACCAAACTCGTCTAGCTTAAATAAAATCCGACAAACATAATTAATACTCGACCAGAACTATCAAGGGAAGTCCTTTCGACCACAAGAAAATCCCGTCGAGCCATCAATTCATCGGTTCGATCTTTATTTTTAATTATGATCGATTAAACTCCAATCTGACTTTTCAAAAGTTTCTTGACCAAAATTATATCCACTCGTGAGGGCCATTACTCAGCTATCGCATGTATATAGCAACCTAGCTCAAAAGAATCAATTCGGGCGAGGACCTACTGTCTTAGTTGTTACAATCTTAAGATCAGGGTTCTAGTTAGCTATTCTAGAACGCAAGCATTAATCGCAATTCAATTTATCAATATCTCTATCACGTTCAAAATTCTATAGTTTTGGCTAATCCTTCATAACCCTAACGAACCTTAAATCTAATAAAGAGAACTACTCAGACATGACCAAGAAAACCATGATAATAAACTGAATAGAAATCATGAAATAGAATAAGGAATAAAAAACAATGGAGTGCTACAAATCTCTGAAGGAGTCTTGGATCTTCTCTTCAAATCAAACTAAAAGCTTCTAAGTATGAAACATGTTACGAAAAGTAATGAATGTGGTGGTGTGGTGTTGCCCAAACAATGGCAAAACACCTAAATACTAGGTATAAAGTCATCCAGGGGTAATCTTGTAAATATGTGGAACTTATGGGCTTTCAGTCCGTCACCAAAAATTTGGCACGTCTCGCGCTTCGCTGTCGATCGATGATCGATCGACACTCTTCGTAAATATCGACTCTGACTTTTGATTCTTCAGCAGCTAAGAGTTTCTTCTTCATACTCTATAATCTTCACATTGACCCAAAACATACATGGACTTAAAATACCCTAAAACATACTCCAAACACATATAATAGTTCTTAAAAATCACATATACTAGGGGTAAAATTGGGTAAAATCCATAGTATATCACTCGTCTATAAGACGTCTGTCTGGTCTTATGTAGGACTAAGGGCGTTACAGCCGGTGCATTATTTTTTTAGAGGCACAAAAGTTTTTGTTTATTTTCCCTATAATCACCACATGACATTTCCTTTTGCTTTGGCCTCACTCACACGGTAGAATAAATCACTTCTCGATATGTCACCTATCATTCCACTACTTTTCCTCAAATACGCTTAACTCTAGAGTTCTTTCTGAAAAAGTGACTTTGCACTTAGGTGACATAGGTAGCCAAATCAATTCTTTTAAACTATTTAATATATATATATATATATATATATATATATATATATATATATATATATATATATATTTATATACCACAAACCGATATGATATAGTTACCCCTCCCACTCTCACAGGACGCAACGTCCTAGTTGCGCCTCAAGATCGTTGCCCATGTTAGTGTGAGCCTAGTGGATCTTCTACACTCGTTCTCCCGGTATGTGGGCCCAATTACGTGCAATGGATGGTATTAATTTTTTGAAGGCTAGAAAGTCTTGTTTATTGACCTTGCAATCACCACATGAAATTTATCCGCGCTTTGGTCTCATTCACATTGTATCATGAATCACTTCGTGATAGGTTACTCATTCTTCCACTACTCCAGCTTCACTACTACAGTTCAAGCACACCTAACTATAGAGTTCTTTCTGAAAAAGTGGCCGAAAAGATAAGTGTAAATATGATATATGTAGTCAAATCAATTTTTTAAGTCTTTCAATATATACCATAAACTGGAATATTTAAAATATGATCTTTAAATAACAGATAGAAGAAGATCAAAGAAGGTAATGGAGGATTTGAATAAACCTTCCGTCCAAAGAGCCAAATTCCAAAATGGTAGAGACCTCAAATTTCACACCATACAAAACCGGTGCTTACATTAACTTCAACCTTATTGTAACTCAAATAATTCCAATTACATCTTCAAGAGAATCTGCTTAAACCTTGGTTGCAAACCAAAACAGTCATCAAACTACCAAAATACTTTCATAAACAATAATATTAGTTTTTGAATTAATTCTTAAAATCCTTCTAGTCGTTCGCGTACACCGTATCACATCTGGGGTAAACAATATTTTGCGCCTGACTATATAAATAGAAAGAGAGCCTATTTCTACATGAACTTTACGCGACGTGTCTATTCCTTCCCGAAGTTTATAGCAGTGCGTATTTCATATTGAACTAAAAAAGATTTAAGAATATTATTTGGATTTATGCATTGTGCATTTTCATTTCTGAACTTTATAGTAATGCATATTTCATACTAAACTAAGAAAAATTGGAAAAAATACTACATGAACGCTAAAAATCGTGCTTATATATATATATATATATATATATATATATATATATATATATATATTAACTATCAAAAATGTTAGTCATCCTTTAATTTTATCTAAATGACGTCGTTTTGGATAAATTATCTAACGTTAAAAAAAATACTAAAAGAACTCTCAAAATTGTACTTATATATATTGACTATCAAAGGTGTAAGTCATCCGTTAATTTATAAAAACTACATCATTTTGGCTAAATTCTGTACAATTAAAAATTAATCTTGGAAGGCTCGAACCCTCACATAGGTGGACATGTAAGAGCATATTAAGTTCTAGACCAAAATAACTTTCTCTTATTGATTATGTAACATTAACTTATGTATAAGTTCTAGTTTAATCAAATAAATGTTATCAATTTTTTTTGTTTTAGTTTTATCAAATAGATCTATAATTATTTATATTTTTTAATTTAAATATAAAAATATATATTTTATAAGCTTAAAATATTTATTATTAATTCAAATATTTACTTTGTACTTATCCACCAGTGTTAGAGTTCAAATCTCCTCAAAAGTAATTTTTTTCTTTTACAGAAATTATCCAAAATGATGTGTTTTGATGAAGTAACGGATGAGTAACACCTTTAACGGTCAATATATAAGCACAATTTTGAGAGTTGATATAGTATTTTTTAAAATTTAATTTTATAGAATTTATCCTAAATGATTTCGTTTTGATAAATTAATGGATGACTAACATCTTTGATAAATTAATGAATGACTAATATATATATATATATATATATATATATATATATATAAAACAAGATTTTTGAGAGTTTATGTAGTATTTTTGAATTTTTTTAGTTCAGTATGAAATATGCATTACTATAAAGTTCGGGAAGGAAAAGGCACAAAGCGCAAAACTCATGTAGTATTTTTGAGTTTTTGTTTAATTCAGTATGGATTACGCACTAATTCGAAGTTCGGGAAGAAATATTCACGACCCGTAAAGTTCATGTTGAAATAAGCTCTTTTCCCCTATATAAATCTTTCCCCTATATAAATCTGTATAAAACACTTATAACATACAAAATGGTACGGTAGGCTACCGCATAGTGCCTTAATTCTGTATAGACGGTTTCCGTATTTTAGAAGATTGATTCAGTTGATTAGTTAAAAAAAATTTGCCCATATAGCATGCTTTAGAAACAAGTTATTTAGTTTTTATATGTATTACAGATTAGTCTTTATTTTTGAAATTAAATTTATTAGTCAATCCGAAAACGGGAATTACAAATTTTGATTACAAGCATCGAATTTTATAAAAATTTTGAATTATACTATTCTTAATTAGCTTTGTTCGACCTATATCTCCAGCGTGATCCACTAGCTCGTATTCGTAATCTTCAAGAATCGATTACCGTTCTCAACCATCAATGAGAACCACAAGAAGGAGAGATTCACCCTATTTCCTCGGATGTTTGGTTCTTCTCATGTTGTCTCCGGAATAGCTAGCTCCCGAAAAACTCATCTAACCGCTTAAAAATCACAAGAAAAATGGAAAAGGAAGATTCCAAATATGAACTTACCCGAGGGTAACCTGAAACCGCACTGTCATCCCGCCATAGCCGCCAAGAACAGAGTAAGAAGTAAGGCTTAAGAAGGTAACTGCACCGTTAGAACGATTTAAAGCTCTTGACATTGACAAGGACAAAAAGAGGCAACACTCCTAACAAGGAAAAGAGACCACCGTTGGCACTGGGATGTGCTATCCTCAACAAATGGAGCCAGCGACGAGCACTTAAGACCTAGATTAGTTTTTTTTTAAATTCGACACAAAATATCAAGTTTTTTGTTTGTTAATTATTTATCTAGTAATCAAAAACAGAAAAAAAATTATTATTAAAACCACCCACACTTTTTTTTTGTGCACTTCCACACACACTCTTTGTTTGAGCTTTAGGTTGCTACTTTAGGTCGCTAAGAAACATGGATTCGAAGACACCCCACTATACTCCATCATCTAACCACATATATAAGGGCTCATTCATTTAAATATATAGAAAGAAAATCCATATGTCTTCATCTCTCTTTGAATATTAGTCTGGATCCTTCAACAGATTCGGGATATCCTACGGTTAATCATAATTAGATACAATTATTCTCAAAAGAAAATGCTTGTGGTGGTTATGAAATACAACAAATTTATCAATATTAATTCATCATAGAAACTCTCTCTCTCTAAACTCCTCGCATCTCTCTAGAACCCAAGAAAAGTTTCCTCTCTTCTGACGTCGGCAATCGTTGGCGTTGGCGACTCTCTCATTCCATGTTTTTCCTTTTGCTTCATTGCTTCCTCCTTCTCCCCTTACCCGTATATGCAGATCTCTAGTGATATTTGGCGTGGTGGGACCTCAGATATGTCCACAGGGGTCTCGACTTTGGTAGTTTTTAATGGGTCAGAAGTAGTGATGTAGCTTTTATTATGTACTCTCAAATTAACTCTATGAGCTACTTTTTACTCTCTCAAATAAGAGGTTCAGTGTAGTACTTAGAGATCGAATCCAAAGAGGCTCTATGATTACTCAACAGATTTATTGTTTTGAAATAAAGCTAGATGAAAGTATTAATTGATGAATAGTGATTTAAGGATTGCTTTAGTTTGTAAAGGTTATTGGGAAGGATTAGACTTAGGGAACTCTCAGGTAGAATAAGTAGTGCAGACTAACAAAATGTTAAGGGTTTTAGTGAAGCGTTGTTCTGAACTCAAACTCTAAGGTTTAGGTAAGTCACTCTCGTGATTCTTAACGTAGTGTCGATCGATGGCCACTATGTGGTGTCAATCGACGCTACTTCTAAAAAGACACGATTCTTATGTTTGATATGTTCTCTAAACTTCTAATTCAACTCTCTTTTTTATTAGAGTTTTATATTGTTTAATACATGTTTCAGGGTATAGCCAAGCTCTCGCTAGCGCTACAATATCCTATAATCTAAGGTTGAGGTGATCAGATTCAACTTAGAATTAAGATCTACTTAAACAAAGCTCTAATTACAATAACCCTAATAATTTCATAACATCAACAAGCCATTAACTACCCTAGAAGAACCCTAAATCTAACAATGGACTACTCATACATGATTGTGATAAACATGATGAATATCTGAAAGAATTGCATAGAAATAACAATAAGAAACAAGGGAGTTCAAGATATTAGTCAATAAATGGAATACATCTTTCTCTCCAATGGTATCCGTCAAAGTTGCAAGTATCAAAAGGGTTGTAAAACAAGTGTATCTTGCAAAATAACTAAGAAACCTAATAAATAATCTAAAATGCGGCTAGGGACTTGTCTCGCAAATAATGGAACTTCTGGGTAAAATTGTGATTTCTTCATATCTTCTATTAACTCGTGGAAGTGTTGAACGTCGATTGACACTCAGGCTGAGACGTCGATCGACGGTTTCTGCGTATTTTGGTTCTGACTTTGAGTTTTCGGCTGAGCATTCTTCAATGTTCCAAAATGATCTAGAAGCTCCAATTGCTTCTGATGAGTACATGAACCTGTAAAACTCTAAAATAATACCAAATCCATATAAAAGACTCTAAAACCACATATATATATATATATATATATATATATATATATATCATGGGTGAAATCAGGTGAAAACCATGATATATCAACTCCCCCAAACTTATCAATTGATTGCATAGAATGAATCAGTGAAAGGTTTGAAACACACAAAGACTTAGCAGCTCCTTAGAACATTGTTTCACCTAAGTTTTTATTGCAACCACATCTAGAGCATTGCTGTAACGCCCCGACCGCCCACAGCTAATGGGCCACCCACGCCCGCTCTCTTGGCCCGTGGGCCCCATTCCGTTCCAACGGTCGGTGCGTAAATTTTTCTAAGGCTCGAAATTATTGATTTATTGTCCCTGCAATCACCAACCGACCTTTCCCCGTGTTTTGGCCTCACTCACACGGTATCACGAATCACTTCGTGATAGGTCACCCATCCTTCCACTACTCCAGCATAAGCACGCTTAACCTTGGAGTTTAAAACGGATGTGTGACGGAAAAGGTAAGTCAAATTTGATGACATAGGTAGCCAAATTAATTCTCTTAAGCCTTTCCACATATCACAACTCGGGGTGTTACAATTCACCCCCTCTCAAATAACACAACGCCCTCGTTGCTCTCCATGACAGGTCTTAAGACGCCTCTAGGGTCAGAACCGAGATGGCTAACCAGCTCTGATAGCACTTGTAACGCTCCGACCGCCCACGGCTAATGGGCCACCCACGCCCGTTCTCTCGGCCCGTGGGCCTCATCCCGTTCCAACGGTCGGTGCATAAATTTTTCAAAGGCTTGAAATCATTGATTTACTGTCCCTGCAATCACTACTCGACCTTTTCCCTTGTTTTCGTCTCACTCACACGGTATCGCGAATCACTTCCCGATAGGTCACCCATCCTTCCACTACTCCAGCATAAGCACGTTTAACCCTGGAGTTCTAAACGGATGTGTGACGGAAAAGGTAAGTCAACTTTGGTGACTGAAACTTGGTGCTTTTATGTTCTAAGAGGGTATAAATATCCTAAACAAATAATTGTCAAATTAACCATTAATCCTAACACACAAAATAATACTCTTGCCAAGAGAGATCAGGTGTAGTACTTAGTGATTGAATCCACAGAGAACAATGTCACACCATAGATTTCTTATTTCTAAAGACTAATCTAGGTAATTAATATATTGGTAACAAGTAATCAGGTCAAGGAAATATTCTTTATTAGAAGGTATAGATGCAATATGGAAATATGCTAATAATGTAACTATGGAAATATGATGATAGATTAACTAGATGCAAATGTAAATATGCTAGATCTAGGGTTTCAAGCTTAATGAATTATAGGGAATAGGAGACACGGATATGTAAATATTCTAGAACTCAAATATTAACTATTTTGACCCTTTTAACTCTAACTCTCGTATGCAAAAAAAAAAAAGACTATCGATCGACGGCTAAGGCCTAGTGTCGATCGAGGTGAAATCAGAAAGAAGTGTGAACGAGATTTGATATGTTCACCAAGCAAATTAGACCAGCTTTCGCATGCGCCTAACAACCTAGTTCAATGGAGTCTATTCTGGCATTGAACCTACTCTCGTAGTCGTCCATGTCATACATAGAAATGCAAGCATTAAGCACAACTCAATTGATGGATATTAACTTAACATAGAAATCCTACTTTTGGGCTAATTTATGATTGCTATCATTTAAACCTAAATCTAGTTGATAACTACTCAGACATAATTAAAGTAAGAATAATAATCTGAATATAATGCATAGACAAAATATTGAGGTTCCAATACAAATTTCCCTAAGGAGTTATGAATCTTCTCCCCTAATTAAATCCTAAAACTATGATGGGGTGTTGGTGCACACACAAACAAGCACCGCACACCAGCCTCTCTACACACGCCTCTACACCATTTTGGTGTAATACATAAAGTATATATAAAACCCTAAAATCTAGGTCAAAACTCGTCCAGAAAAATCTTGTAATCTTGTGTCTTGTCTCTAACTTGGGCTTGAAAATTGGCTGTCTGCAAATTGGACATCGATCGATGGCAGATGTGCAACATCGATCGATCATGGTCATGTAACATCGGTCGACGCCAAAGTTGTGTCGTCGATCGATGGTAGTCTTGTACTTTGACTTCACAACGATTAGCTACGGATTATTCTCCTCTAAATGCTCCAAAAGCTCTAAGTATCTCCATATATCTCCAAAACGCACTTGGACCTGTAAAGACCTTAAAATACAGCCTAGACAAACATAACAGACCCTAAATAGAGCCTATAACATGGTCTAAAACGGGTAATAAATAAGCTATATCAGTGACAAAGGTAGTCAAATCAATTCTCTTAAGTCTTTCCACATATCACAACTCGGGATGTTACAATTTCCATGTACTTTGCTTAGCTAATCAATCTTCCCTACTACAACCTACCAGAAGCTATCTGACATACCCTCTACTATCCTCATTTAAATACACAATATAGGGTGCAGTCTTTATCCTGGGGGTATAGATCAGAGGACACGTGGATTCTTACCCAAGCAAGTGTTTGAACCACATGTAGCCTTTCTAACACTTTTCCTCTCTCTTCTTTATTCTATGAATCTTTTTAGATCTTAAATCCAATGATTAATGTTGAGATACAAACATTATGTCATCTTCTTTTCGATTTTTTTTTGATAAAGTTGTAGAAGAATGGTGGGGTCATCGGTAATGTACCTACCCCTCGCTTCCAACAATGTTTGATCATTCCTTTGAATTAGAATAGTGGGGTCATCGGTAATGTACATACTCCTCTGCATCTCAGGAAATCATCTTAATCTTTTCTTTATATATATATATATATATATATATGTATTTTTATTTATTATTTTTTAGATGCCGAAGAAAGGAGAGAGGAGGATCAGAAAGTAAATTACCTTTACCTTTCAGATTTGCAAGAGGATTCCGATCCTATGTATACCAAGCCACAAAACAAGCAAATATAGTTACTTATGTTGGAGGTTAGCTTTGGTTCCTTCAGAAGTTCTTAGCAAGCGGGTTTAGCATAAAACATTTTTGTTTTGATGGCCCATTCTGCTATGTCCTCTAGCTCAACTTGGATATGGCATGCTTTTCCATAGAGTAAGTGGAATGGGGTGGTTCCTAACGGTGTTCTAAATGTGGTTCGGTAGGCCCAAAGTGCATCATCCAATTTTAAATACCGGGTTGATCCTACCGTATTTTCTAAGATTCTTTGATTTGACAGTTAGATACTTCTACTTGTCCGCTAGTCTGAGGATGATAGGGTGTTGCTACTCGATGGTGAACTCCATGTTTCTTGAGTATTTTTTTGAACATTTTGTTAATAAAGTGGGTACCTCCACCGCTTATTACGATTCGTGGAACTCCGAATCGGGGAAGGATTATACTTTTGAAAATTTTTACGACTACATGAGAAGCGTCATTTTCGGAGTGGCTATCGCTTCAACCCATTTGGATACGTAGTCTACAGCGACTAATATGTATTTGTTTCCATGCGAAGAAGGAAAAGGACCCATAAAGTCAATGCCCTAGCAATCAAACACTTCAAGTATGAAATATTGTTCCATTTCGTGTCTCTTGCTGGTTTTTCCTCTCCTTTGACAGGGATCACACTTTGCTACATAGAATTGAGCTTCTCGAAACATGGTTGCCAACCAAAAGCCAGCTTGTAGAATTTTGACACTGTCTCAAAACTGGCGAAATACCCAGCATAATCGGATCCATGAAAATGATACATAATATCTGAGGTTTCTCTTTCAGCAACGAATGTCTGTATTTGCCGTCAAAACAATGTTTGTAAAGGTAGGGTTCATAACAGTGATATCTCTGGATTTCTCTCAGAAATTTATTTTTGTGGTATCCTTTAAAGAGTTCTGGTTCTACGTCAGCTGCAAGATAGTTTACTATACCTGCGTACCAGGGTCTATCAGAGGTGTTCAAAGAACACACCCCCCGACTTAAACTTCTACCTCCACGAGAATCACTATTTGAAAATCGAAGGATTGCATCTGACACTTATATTGAGTGGAATAATCATCTCCTCCTTCTTTTCAGACATGTCATCGATCGATGGTCCTTCGCGGGCATCGATGGATTCTTCCTCATGCGACGAACACACATACCAATGAAAGTCGATTCTGCTTGGTAGACGTTTTTTGTAAGTAGGAAATATTCGATAGGGATGTCATCTTCGACTCTTATTCAAGATAGGTGATCGACGACTACATTTTCTACTCTTTTTTATCCTGGACTTCTATATCGAATTCTTGTAAGAGGAGAATCCATCTTAAAAGTATAGGTTTTGCATCCTTTATGTTCATTAAATTCTTCAAGGCGGCTGGTCGGTATGGACGATCAGTTTTGAATCGACTAGATAAGAGCGAAATTTTTCGAAAGCGAAAACACTACAGCTAGTAATTCTTTTTATGTTGCCGCAAAATTGCGTTGCGCATCACCCAGAGTCCTACTAGCGTAGTATATAGCGTGCAACTTTCTTTTCTTTTTCTGTCTGAGCACAGCGCCTACAGCGAAATCTCTGGCGTCACACATAATTTTGAAACATAAACTCCAATCCGGTGCTTGCACAATCGGAGCAGATACGAGAGCCGATTTGATTTCTTTGAAAGCTGTTAGACATTCAGGTGTGAAGTCAAATTTTACTTCTTTACATAAGAGTGATGTAAGAGGTCTAGCAATCTTGCTAAAATCTTTTATAATGTTCTATAAAATCAGCATGTCCTAAGAAGCTTCTAACGTCTTTCACGTTTGTGGGTGGTGACAAACCTGTCATTACTTCGATTTTGGCTCTGTCCACCTCAATACCGGCTTCTGAGACCTTGTGTCCCCAAATGATTCCACTGATAACCATAAAGTGGCACTTTTCCCAATTTAGGACAAGATTCTTTTCTTCGCATCTTGCCAACACCTTGCACAGGTTATCCAGGCATGTTTTGAAATCTGGATCGTAAACTGAGAAATCGTCCATGAAAACTTCCATGAATTCTTCGATCATGTCAGTGAATATAGACGTCATGCATCTCTGGAATGTTGAAGGAGCGTTACAGAGTCCGAAAGGCATTCTGCGGTATGCAAATGTTCCACAAAAACAGGTGAAAGTGGTCTTTTCTTGTTCTTCGGGATGTATAGGAATCTGTAAAAATCATGAATGCCCATCGAGAAAACAATAATGTTGATGGCATGCGAGCCTCTCAAACATCTGATCAATAAAATGTAGAGGAAAGTGATCCTTTCGCGTGGCAGCGTTTAGTTTTCTGTAATTGATACACATTACGTGTCCGGTTACAGTTCTCATCGGGATCAATTCGTCTTTGTCATTCTTCACCACTGTAATTTCTCCTTTCTTTGGGACAACATGAACTGGACTAACCCAGTTACTATCTGATATCGGTTAAATAACAATTGCTTCCAGAAGTTTCATGATTTCCTTTTTGACTACTTCTTTCAGGTTGAGATTTTATCTTCTCTGATGTTCAATGGATGATTTCGATTCATCCTTCAGGTGTATCCTATGCATGCATAGATTAGGGAAAATTCCTGGAATGTCATCTAAAGAATATCTGATAGCCTTGCGATGTTTTTGCAACTTGTTAAGCAGAAGTGCTTGCTCACCGCTATTCGGGTCGGCATTGATGATGACAGGATAAGTGTTTTCATAAAGAAAGGCATATTTAAGTCCAGCTGGGAGCGGTTTAAGCTCAATCTTGGGTGCTTTCTCCTTACTCAAATCTTTGGTTATTGAACGATGTCGATCGACGGTAAACTCTGACATTCGATCGACGGTAGTAGATAAATTGATTTATTCGATGTCGACATGCATTACTCCTCTAGTGGCATCCATCAATCTCGCATATTCCTCAGCTCGATCATCCAACGCAAAAATTTTGCTTTCCGAATATGTGATTTCTCTCCCCAAAGGATCATTAGAACACATATCCATAAACGACTCTTCAAGTAATTGAGAAAGTTGATCTATATAGTAGGGTTGACCATCGATCAAGGGTTTCTTGACTATATTTGCATCTGTATTTTTCCGATATTGAGACATATGCGTCCTCCTCTGACATCAGTGATCGCTCCGGCTGTAGCCAGGAATGGTCTTCCTAAAATTAGGGGGCTTCTGGGTTCTTGCTCATATCTTAGCACTATGAAGTCTGTAGTTATAAGACAGTCATTAATGCGAATGGGAACACCTTCAAGTACACCTTTTGGAGTACTAGAGGATCCATCGGCTAAAACGAGAGTGATCCGGATAGACTGAAACTGACTTATCCCAAGGGCGATTACAAATGAGTAAGGCATTAAGTTTAAACTGGAGCCTAAATCATAGAGTGATCTTTGGAATCTCTCATTGCGGATGATCCGATCTTGATCAGAGCTACCGAGATCAAGAAGTTTAACTGGGTTTCTCCTTGAATAATCCCCTCACTTCCTCGGATACCATCATTATGATATGCTTTGTTTCACTGAATCCTTGTGATACTGCATCTTTCCCATATTTCTTGATTGCAGGTGAAACCTTTAAGGGATCGCTAAGTGGCATCTCGATGATCACTTTGTCAAAATCTTTCTTGCATATTGCTAGATCTAACTCTTTTTCGCTTTCGCATTACTACCAGGAAAAGGGGTTCTAGCTCGGTAGACCCTAGTTTTAATCGGTTTGGTTAATTTTGGATTAGGAATTGGGCATCGATCTATTATGGGTCCACAGTGTCGATCGACGGTCTCAAGATCCCCCATTTCCGTTTCTTTCTCCTTCAAGTTAGTGAGCAATTCCTCTAGGTCGTAAGCGTGATCTAATACTTCTGTTTCAGGAAGAATTTCAGGACCATGCTCGTCAATGTCAAGATGAATGGGATTTGATTTTTCTTTCCCATCATGTGCAATTCTAGTAAATTCATCAACGGTGATGCTCTCTTTTTCGCTGAGAATGAGTTGTTTTCTGCTTCGTAAAGTTACAGCATTGATTTGACTCCTAGGGTTGGTGTCTGTCATACCAGGTAGGAATCCTTCTTCTCTCCTGATAGATATGGCGTTATTCACAACTTGGTTGTCGATCCTCTTAATTTGCTCACTCTGAGTTTCAAATATCTTCGTCATCTCCGAGTATATTAAATCTAATTTATCGTCGAGGTCGGCGGCTACCCTACGGTTGTGAATACTTGATTCATTCTTGATTTTGAAAATCTTTCATGTCTCTTCACAGTTTCGTCGTAGTTGCTTTAGAAACTGCCAATGTTTTCCCCAAATCGTTGATCGTTTAAACTCATCACATCCGTGAACTCAATTCGTCTTTCGTTCCTGGAAGTCATATCATCATCCTCACCATGTTTTTCGGATTGAGTGTGATAATCTAGAAGAGCTGCTACTGAAGCCAGAGTCTTTTTAACTTGGATAAAGTGTTTCTTCTGTGCAGACGTTGATGGTTCCTTTCCTTCGGTATCTCTCCTCTCAAAGGCTTTACCTAAAACTATATTTTCAATCAGCCTCTTAGCGTCCTCAAGGTTTCGAGTACCAAAGTTCCCCTCGCTGGATGTATCAAGGATGGTTTGATAGTCTGGGTTTAGTTCTCTAGAAAAGGTGTTGATGAGTTTGGGTTCTGAAAAGCCATGGTGTGGGCATGCGAATTGGTAGTCTTTGAACCTTGACTAAGCGCTTTTAAAACATTCCCGGTTACCTTGAAGGAATGTTAAAATTTCCCTTCACGCTTCCCAGTATCTCTCTTCGTCAGGGCCGACTCTGAGATTTAGGGGGACTAACGCGATTTCTTAACGATTTCAACTAAATTTTGTTTTTTTACGAATTTAGGGGCCTAAAATTTTTTTTGGGGGTTATGTATATATAAATATTTTCAAAAAAATTGGGGACCTAAGGCGAATGTTTCATCCAGCTTGACCGATGACCGGCCCTGCTCTTCGTCGAAGAAGTGATTAATGAAAGCATTTATGATATCCTTCGAGCAAGTTAGGGATCCTGTTGATATCTGGTCTAGCAACCTCATGGCGTCCCCTACAAGGGAGAAAGGGAAAAGGTTGCAACGGTTAAAGCTGTCATGCACCATGTCTTCTAGCCGTTCGATGTGAATGTTCGGGTGTTCAGTGGAGAGGCCACTGAACGGATTTTTACGTCTCATAACAAGGTATTCAGCGTTAAGTCAGAGCTTCATGCATAGTTAACTGGTAATCTGATAGCGGACGTATTGGAATAGGTCCTGCTAGGGTTTAAGTATTCAAGCATTGGCAATTTATTTTTAATTTCATCTTTTGGAGTTTTAGTAATTTGGTCAAGGATTGCAGCCCCCTGTTTATTAATTATTTAGCTTGCTTTGGTGCATTCATGATCATTTAGATCTTTCAAAACTACTTCCTCATTAATAAGTTCAGCATAGACGTACTTACCTGCTTCCGGCTTATTGGTATCGATCGATGCGGTAGTAGAGTGTCGCCCGACGTTGGTCGATGAACGTTGATCGATCCTGGAAGAGATCCGTCGATCGATCCTGGAACAGATCCGTCAATCGATTCTTATCGTCCAGAGTCCATATTCTCTTCAAAAGGTACATTTGTCATCAGGAACAAGAAAAAAATAGGTTAGCAACAGTAAAGTAAAAATCAAGACTATATTCTAAACTAAATCTAATGGCAATAAGAAAAAGTCCCCGGTAACAGGGCCAAATTTGATGTAGCTTTTATTATGCACTCTCAAATTAGTCATATGAGCTACTTTTTAGTCTCTCAAATAAGAGGTTCAGTGTAGTACTAAGGGATCGAATCCACAGAGACTCTAAGATTACTCAATAGATTTATTATTTCAATATAAAGCTAGATGAAATTATTAATTGATGAATAGTGATTTAAGGATTGGTTTAGTTTGTAAAGATTATTGGGAATGATTAGACTTAGGGGTACTCTCAGGTAGACTAAGTAATGCGGACTAACAGAATGTTAAGGGTTTTAGTGAAGCGTTGTTCTGAACTCAAACTCTAAGGTTTAGGTAAGTCACTCTCGTGATTCTTAACGGAGTATCGATCGATGGCCACTACGTGGTGTCGATCGACGCTACTTCTAAACAGATATGATTCTTATGTTTGATATGTTCTCTAAACTCATAGTTCAACTCTCGTTTGTTGTTAGAGTTTTAGATTGTGTAAGATATGTTTCGGGGTATAGCCAAGCTCTCGCTTGCTCTAAAACACCCTATAATCTAATGTTAAGCTGATTAGATTCAACTTAGCATTAAGATATACTTAAACAAAAAAAACTAATTAGAATAACATTAACAATTTCATAATATCAGCAAACCATTAACTAACCCAGAACAATCCTAAATCTAACAATGGACTACTCAGACATGATTATGATAAACATGATGAATAGTTGAATGAACTGCATAGATATAACAATAAGAAACAAGGGAGTTTAAGATCTTATTCTGTAAATGGAATAGATCTCTCTCTCTCTACAATGTTCGCCATCAAAGTTGCAAATATTTAAAGGGTTGTAAAACAAGTGTATCTTGCAAAACAGCTAAAAAACCTTATAAACAGTCTAAATTGCGGCCAGAGACTTGTTATACAAATAATAGAACTTTTGGGTAAAATTGTGATTTTTTTTTCCAAATCTTCTATTCACTCGCGAAAGTGTTGACCGTCGATCAACACTGAGGGTGATACGTCGATCGACACTCAGGGGGAGACGTCGATCGACGGTTTCTGCGAATTCTGGTTCTGACTTCAAATTTTTGGCTAAGCATTCTTCAATGCTCCAGAAGGATCTAAAAACTCAAATTGATTCTAATGAGTATATGAACATGTAAAAACTCTAAAATTATACCAATTACATATAAAAGACTCTAAAACCATATATACATATGGGTGAAATCAGATAAAAACCATGATATATCAAGTAGGCATTGGAGTATGTGGGTCAAAAGTAGGCATTGGAGTCGGCTTTTACGATTGGCTTGCTGGTATCTGGTGATTTTTCCATTTGTTCTCCGGTTTCATGCAGGGAGAGGTGGTGCCATTTGGGCTTATTCTGGAAGTGACCTCCTCTCGACGCCTCGACTAGTGGAAGAAAACTGTGACACCACACACCTCCTATCTGCAGAACAGTGTGTCAACTTGTGACCAGTCACCATACAACAATGTGACACCCGTATCCTCAACATTGAAGACAACGGGCCACCAACAATATCTCGTAACACATAAAATCCCATAAGCCCAACAACACTTCCCCTAAGCCCAAATAAAATCCGAAGGAAAAGCCTAAGAGCACCAATCCAGCAAAATATCATAAACTCGGCGGTCTCACCTGAAAAGGGGGAAGAAAGAGGGGTGAGTAACAAGGGAGTCACTCAGTGAGGTATGGAATGGCAAACCCAAAGTCCATATACTCAGTCATAACACCCCGAATAAATATAATTTAATCATAATATGTACAAACACGACACCTAAAGTACCCAAGCAACAAGCAATGTTCCTAGCGAGGCCCGCACTCGCTAACCACTCACGGGCAAACAACAATACTCAACTCGAGATAGTGCTCGGAAACCACCCTTGGACGATTCATCGACGCTTCCAGGTTACGGTCCAGCCGGTCGACTATAGCTGGCCATAACCGCCACACAATCTGGCATACAGAAGTACGTCTCTATATCCATTTCAAACAAATCTAACTAAGAATTACATTAAGTGAAGCAATCAATGTTGAATCATCTAACACCCTAGTTCCGGTTTAGGCAAAGAACCTAACTAAACAAGCAATGACATACTCGATTTCACGCAGACGGAACATAATAGAAATAAATTATATCTAATCGAGGTCCTAAGCCACGTACGAGAAGTTCAGAAATAGCCCTCACCTTAGAAACTTGGGAAGTGGTGTCTATGAACTCCAGCTGCTCAAATAGATTCCAAATCGGAAATCAGATCGAAATTTCGAGTCAGAATGCCCTTCGAATGGTCAAAAACGGGTGTCTACGGAAAAGTCAACCCGCTGGTCAAAGTCAACCCTCATCCAGTTGAAATTGACTTAAACCAACCGGTTTACCCTAACCAAAATTCAATTGTTTTTAATCGGCGGTTTAGACTAACCGAAATCCAATTGATTTTAACCACTGGTTTAATCTAACTGATTTCTAATTGATTTTAAAAGACCGGTTTACCCTAACCAAACCGAAATCAATTTAAACCGGTAAAACCACCGGTTGACCAAGTCAACCGAGTTGACTCATCGAGTCAACTCGGCCGAGTTGGCCGAGTCACCGGCGGCAACGGCGTAGGACGGTGGCTTGCCGCCGCTGGCCCGGTGGCGGCGACCCGGTGGAGGTGGTCCAACAGTGGTCCGGTGGTGGTCCGGCGGTGGAGGCGATTTCCGGCGGCGGCGCGTGAAATGCACGTGCGTGCTCTGCGAAACTTCCGGGAGCGCGTGCGGCTTCATCCGACTTCTGATTGCGACGCGGTTGGCGGCTACGGCTTCGTCTCGTCGAGAGAAACGCGATGGTAGCCTTGAATGCGTGAAATTCTCGACGATTAGGAAGTTATGGCTGATTTACTAAATGGGCAAAACTAAGCTTATAAGCATGGCGGTTTCTGGGGGTTACCTTGGACTATGAACGATGGTGACTTTACTGGCTTGGTTTAGAGTGGTGGTGGCTCCGGTGACGAGACGTGGTGGCTCAGCCCCTACAAAACCCACTTTTTTCCCTTAGCTCTCTTTCTTTCAACTCTCTCTCTCTCTCTCTCTCTCTTCTTTCTTTTTATTTTTTTATGGGTTTGCATGCAACAAAATAAGGGAGAGGCGAAGGGGTATTTATAGGAGAATTACCTTGACTCTCGGTGTCCAGACATGGAGTTAGCAGGCTAAACGTTTGGCTCAAAAGTTTCGGGTCGTTACAACTCTCCCCCACTAACTTGGAATTCGACCTCGAATTCGAGTTATGAGCCGAATTTCCAATCTCATCTCGAAACAACTCTGGGTAATCAGTCCTCATCTAGGGCTCGGACTCCCAGGTCTCCTCCTGGATCCCGTTTCGCTCCCAACAAAACGTGACAAACATGGTCATCATAGCTTGAACCGCTTTCACTTGGCGATCCACAATCTCTACTGGCTGACAAGATACACACAAATTTTTACCGAGATCGCTAGGCGGCTGCTGCAAAATAAGCTCTGGCTCTCTCACAACTTTCCTCAAAACATACACGTGAAACACGTCGTGGAAGTCTGATAACTCTCCCGATAAACCCAATCGGTAAGCAACTGCTCCAATCCGCTCCACAATAGGATATGGTCCCTCAGTTTTAGCTTCTTTAGCTTCCGGGTTTTAGATCCTCCCTGAAATATCCTCATTTTTAGGTATACTAAGTCGCCAACCTCAAATTCAAAATCCTTACGTTGCTTATCTGCCTAACTCATCTGACGGTCATGGGTTTCCTTAAGTCGTTCCTTGAGCATTTCTACCTGCTTAACCATCTCTTGAACCATTGGTGGTTCAATCTCACGTCGCTCTCCCACTTATGTCCAACAAAGCGGTGTGCGACATGGCCTACCGTAAAGAGCCTCATACGGTGCTATCTTTATACTCGAGTGATAGTTGTTGTTGTAGGAAAATTCCGCTAAAGGTAGATACTTTGCCCAACTTCATTCCCAATCTAGGACACAAGCTCTGAGCATATCCTCTAAAGTCTGAATAGTCCTCTCGGACTGACCATCTGTTTGCTCATATGGACCTTTGTCCCCAACGCCTTCTAAAAGGCTCTCCAAAATACAGAAGTGAACTTTACATCCATATCTGATACAATGCTCACAGGAATTTCATGCAACCTCACAATCTCACTGATGTAAGTCTGCGCTAACTGATGTTCAGTGTCCGTCTTCTTAATCGCTAGGAAATGAGCTGATTTGGTGAGTCTATCAACGATTACCCATATGGCATTCTTCCCTCCTGAAGTAGTCAGCAACCCCGACACAAAATCCATAGTCACCATGTCCCATTTCCATTCTGGCAATGGCAGGTTCTGCAGTAACCCGCTAGGCACCTGATGCTCAGCCTTCACCATCTGACATGTCTGACACTGCGATACAAATGTAGCAACATCCTTCTTCATACCAGGCCAATGGTAATATCGCTTCAGATCTCTGTACATCTTGGTATTTCCTGGATGAATAGAAAAACTCGAATGGTGTGCTTGCTGCCAGATCTCCTTCCTCAACAACTTATCGTCCGGCACACACACTCGGTTCCGGTACATGAACATCCCCCTCGTAGCTTTACGGTAACCAATACTCCCGTTCTCAATCTTCTTACGCAAAGCCTCATCAATATCTTGAGCTTCGCGTATCCTCCATAGCAAATCTGCCTGCTCTACAGCCTCGAGGCCAGCTGCCTCTCCATCTACAGTAGTGGCACACAACCTGAGATTAGCGAGCATCCCAGTAAACTCCTGAACCTCTCTGGTTCCTGAAACATCACTCCTTCGTGTACTCAAAGCATCCGCTACCTGATTAGCCTTACCCGGATGATAAGTGATCTCCAAATTGTAGTCCGCTAACAACTCAATCCATTTGCGCTGCCTTAAGTTCAAGTCCGTCTGAGTAAAGATGTACTTCAGGCTCTTGTGATCTGTGAAGATCTTCACCCTTTCTCCATACAAGTACGACCTACAAATTTTTAATGCAAAAAACTACTGCTGCTAGCTCCAAATCATGCGTGGGATAATTAGTCTCGTGAGGCCTCAACTGACGTAATGCATATGAAATGACATGACCTTCTTGAATCAATACACAGCCTAATCCAGTTTATGACGCATCAGTGTAAACGTCATATGGTATCCCGGGCATTGGAAGTACCAAAAATAGGCGTATGTGTCAACTGTCGCTTCAACTCAGTGAAACTCTCCGAGCAATCATTTGAACATTCAAACTTGACTTCCTTGCCTGTTAGCTTCGTCATCGGCTTTGCAATGCTGGCAAAACCCTTAACAGACTTCCTGTAGTACCCTGCCAAACCAAGGAAACTACGGACCTCTGTCGCATTCTTGGGGGTCGGCCACTCTGAAAGTTCCGTGATCTTTTCTGAATCTACAGCAACACCCGCTTCTGAAACCACATGACCAAGAAATCCAATTGTCCTCTGCCAGAAACTGCACTTATTCAGCTTAGCAAACAACTGATGCTCTCAGAGCTTACCCAACACAATCTGTAGATGCTTTGCATGCTCCTATTTACTCCAAGAATAAACCAGGATATCGTCGATAAAAACAGTCACACACTTATCCAAGTGCTCGTGAAACACATCAACGCCTCAGGTGTGTTTGTCAACCCAAATGACATCACTACGAACTCATAATGTCCATAGCATGTACGAAATGCTGTCTTCCGCAAATCTTCCTCAACTATTGCAATCTGGTGGTATCCTGATGCCAAGTCAATCCTGGAAAACCATGAAGCTCTCTGCAACTGATCCAACAACTTGTCGATACGTGTAAGCGGATACATATTCTTGATGGTGACTTTGTTCAAACCTCTGTAGTCAATACAAAATCTGAAACTCTCATCTTTTTATAAACAAACCTGGTGCTCTCAACGATGAAGTACTCAGTATAATAAAATCTTTGTTTGTTAAATTTTCCATATGTCTAATCCGCTCGGCCATCATCGCTGGTGCTAGTTTGTATGAATCTGGTGAAACCGGTGCTCTCCTAGGTTTCAACTCAATCGCATGAGTGTTTCCTATGTCAGGTGGCCCTTCTAAAAGCCTCACATACACTCTAATACTCTGCATTAACGGGAAGCTCCTCCAGCTCATGTTGCTCATCATCACTAACCATCGAAATGGTCGCCAAAAATGTATTTGCTCCTCTATCTAATAACTCCTCTGCATGCAGCATGAAAACAATAGAAACTCTGTGATGTGTTTGAATCCACTGGAATATGATATTTGCTTCTGCTCTAGGGATATGAACTCTTGCCCTCTGGCAATCCAGTACTACTCGTTTCTTGACAACTAATCGATCCACAAGTATGATATCGTAAAAACTCAGCTACATTTCTGACAAATATCCAAACAAATCGGTCCCTCCAGGCATAACTGGTACGTCTCGATGAATATGCCCAACGTCTTATTCCAGCTGTCCACGCTGACTTATCTCTGAATCGATCAATACAGCTAAAAACTGGCAACATGCCAAGTATAACTCCAATATCGATACATGCAAGCTAGTGCACCCCCAATCTATTAGCAATTCCCCCGAGTTTTCGAACCAAGCATACATCCAAAATAGTCAATAGACTCGTACACAAAAGTAACAAATGCCAACCAATGGCTCATATCTCATAACACATAAACTCCTGCATCAAAAACTCGTGGAGCGATAGCTAGAAATTGGGTAGCAGAAAAAACGTCGCATTATCTACTCATGAACAACCTCGGTATTACGACTAAAGAAAGTGATTAACCCCTGATCAATATGAAAAGTTGCCGAGCTATTTCCTCCTACAATAGAACCCAAAGAAATGGAACCTGCTAGACGGGAATCCGATAATCCTGCTGAACCATGAACTGGTGGGACTTGATGTACTTGAATTTGAGGACCATGTGGAATCTGCTGACCCTGCTGAGCTGCGGCTATCTATCAGCCAACCTCATGTGCATCTACTAGGGTAGCCTCTTGGGCGGCTTGCTTGGTTGCCCTCTAGGCAATCTGCTGGACTGCCTCCTGAAAGGCAAGTCTAGTTTCGTCATGTACCATCTTCCTTACGGCATCCTTATCAATCGATGGGGCCATAGCTTGAACATACTCATCATCTGCCTCTTTGATATCTCTGGCGGTCAATACACCACTGGTGATTTTCTGAAACCATGTTGGTCGGAGAACGGATGTTGACGATTTTTCTTATAGGTAGTAAGAGAGACAATTGAGTTATTAATTACTGGGCAGATTGGTGCTAAAAGAATAACACTAATATTATATATATATATATATATTTTTAAAAAAAACCGTTGAAAACCGAATCCCCTAATCGTCATCCCGGGTCAGAGCCGGGATGGAATCTCGCTCTGATACCAAATTGTGACACTACACACCTCCTATCTCGAGAACAGTGTGAACCTGTGACAAGTCACCATACAACAATGTGACACCCGTATCCTCAACACTGAAGATGAAGGGCCACCAACAATATCTCATAACACATAAAAGCCCATAAGCCCAACAACACTTCCCCTAAGCCCAAATAAAATCCGAAGGAAAAGCCTAGGAGCACCAATCCAGCAAAATATCATAAACTCGGCGGTCTCACCTGAAAAGGGGAAGAAAAGGGGTGAGTAACAGGGGAGTCACTCAGTGAGATATGGAATGCTAAACCCGAAGTCCATAGACTCAGTCATAACACCCCGAATAAATATAATTTAATCCTAATATGTACAAACAAGGCACTTAAAGTACCCAAGCAACAAGCAATGGTCCTAGTGAGGCCCGCACTCGCCGCCCACTCACGAGCAAACAACAATACTCAACTCGAGATAGTGCTCAGACACCGCCCTTGGACGATTTATCGACGCTTTCAGGTTACGGTCCAGCCGGTCGACTATAGCTGGCCGTAACCGCCACACAATCTGGCATACAGAAGTACGTCTTTGTATCCATCTCAAACAAATCTAACTAAGAATTCCATTAAGTGAAGCAATCAATGTTGAATCATCTAACGCCCTAGTTTCGGTTTAGACAAAGAACCTAACTAAACAAGCAATGACAAACTCGATTTCACGCAGACGAAACATAATAGAAATAAATTATATATAATCGAGGTCCTAAGCCGCGTACGAGAAGTTCAGAAATAGCCCTCACCGTAGCAACTTGGAAAAGTGGTGTCTATGAACTCCAGCTACTCAAATAGATTCCAAATCTGAAATCAGATCGAAATTTTGAGTCAGAATGCCCTTCGAACGGTCAAAAATGGGTGTCTTCGGAAAAGTCAACCCGTTGGTCAAAGTCAACCCTCATCTAATTGAAATTGATTTAAACCAACCGGTTTACCCTAACCAAAATTCAATTGTTTTTAATCGGCGGTTTAGACTAACCAAAATCTAATTGATTTTAACCACTGGTTTAACCTAACCGATTTCTAATTGATTTTAAAAGACCGGTTTACCCTAACCAAACCAAAATCAATTTAAGCCGGTCAAACCACCAGTTGACCGAGTCAACCGAGTTGACTCACCGAGTCGACTCGGCCGAGTTGGCCGAGTCACCGGCGGCGACGGCGGAGGACGGTGGCTTACTGGCGGCGGCCCGGTGGCGGCTTGGATGCGGTTCGGCGGTGGTTCGGTGGTGGTCCGACGGTGGTCCGGCGGTGGAGGCGATTTCTGGCGGCGGCGCGTGAAATGCACGCACGTGCTCGGCAAAACTTCCAGGAGCGTGTGCAGCTTCGTCCGAACTCCGATTGCTACGCAATCGGTGGCTACGGCTTAATCTTGTCGAGAGGAACGCGGTAGTGGCCTTGCATGCGCAAAATTCTAAACGGTTAGGAAGTTATGGCCGATTTACTAAACGGACAAAACTAAGCTTATAAGCATGGTGGTTTCCGGGAGTTACCTTGGACTATTAATGATGATGACTTTACTGGCTTGGTTTCGAACGGTGGTGGCTCCGGTGACGAGACGTGGTGGCTCAGCCCCTACATAGAACCGACAAAAAAAAGACGTACAACTAGACTTATGTCGGTTTTAGGATTTGGGTCTGTTATGAAACTATGTGTAATTAGGGTTTGTTTTCCTAAAACCTACATAAGAGTAGTTGTAAGTCTTCTTTTTTTTGTGGGTCTCGATGCGGTTAGCCTGTTACTTAAGCTTCGTGGGTTTCAAGACAGTTATTGCAGATCCAAACCCCAAAGGCCTTTTAATTTTGTGTTGGATAAGATTGAATCTCAAATTTTAAATTTGCTTGACACGATCCTGTCTTCACTATGTGTTACTTAGATTTGTTCTAAACTCGGTGTCTTATCCTATGTAATTATAAACTAGAAATATAAAAAATTGTCACTTTAGATGAAATTGTTCTCCATCGTACCATTATTTGATATCATATTTAAGTGAAAATGTTATAATTTAATTGACTCACTATTTCACCATAGTTTGATTCGTTCACTATTTGACATGGCATTAATCATAAACCCACTTTAATCTATTTTTTAATTTACTAAGATTATCTTTTCTAAGCCGTTTTTAATCACCACTTTAAATCAATCTCGATTTCTCTTAAATCTATTATCTGGTTATAATGATTAAATTTCTATCAGTTAATATTTTCTAATCTCAGATTAATCAATAACTATTGAATAGTCTCAAATCATATTTTTAATTTTATTGTATATAGTTGGTTACACAAAACTACATAATATGTGAATCCGTTAAGAAACATATATGTTATGTTAAATGTAAACTAGTTTATGTTTTTAGACAGTATACATTTTATGATGTTTAAGAATTAGGATTTAGAGTCTAGAGTTGGTTACACAAAACTACATTATGTGATTCCATTTTAAACTTACATGTTCATGTTAAATGAAAACGGGTTTATGTTTTTTGACAATATACATTTTATTTGTTTGGAGTTTATGGTTTGGTATTCCATATGGTTAGGTTTTAATATTTAGTGTATATGTATATGATATGATGTTCCATGCGGGGCGTATGTTATGTCGTCTAGATATTTTTAGTTATGGTCTTTGGTTGACTGATAACACGTATGATTTGAAATTATATTTTGATATTTTTTCCAAAATTCAGCCAATTAAATCTTTTAAAGAAGAAAATTTTAGCACATAAGGAATTCTATAATAAATATTCCTATAATATATTGGAAAGTTTCATTATATTTAATTTAAAATTATTAATTGATTCTACTCGAGAAATTTCACCTTCTAAATATTTTCTATATAATGAATCGAGGTCCCTTCCAACAAAGTACAATTTTTTAATTGTCCTCTACATATGCATTTGTATAGTTTTCTTTCTACCATAATTAATCAAGATCTTTCCTAACTACTCTTTGTTGTTTTATGTTCTTCATTCATGTACTAATCATTCATATCTAATGCAGGTGAATCTTCATTTTCTAAAAAACAAACAAGTGAGAAGGCAATTAATGTATAATAGAGTGAGTTATTTGATAATGTTGAATAATCATTATGCTATGGATTGTTTTATATCTATCTTTTTAATCTTGATATGTTTGATTTATACTCAATGATTCCTTACAAACGCACATGAAGCTTAAATATGCTTAATATGAAACGAGTGAGAAGTAATTGGATAATGAGATTATTACTCTGGCCTTTGAATGTATTTTCCCTTAATATTGATATATCATCTATCGATTGTCGTATATTACATATTTATTTGAAAACACGCTTATGTATATTGAATCGATATCCCTTCCTAATTACTCTCTTTATTTGTATACTCTCCATTCATTTACTAATCATTCATATCTGATGCGGATGAAACTTGACTACACTGATACACTCAGTACAAATTGATGGAGAAGACAATTGATAATGAAATTATTACTCTGGTCTTTGAATGTATTTCCCTTAATACTGATCTATCATCATTATATCGATTGTCGCATATTACATATTTACATATTTATTTGAAAACATGCGTATGTATACTGAATCGATATCCCTTCCTAATTACTCTCTTTATTTGTATACTCTCCATTCTTTTACTAATCATCCATATCTGATGCAGATGAAACTTGACTACACTCAGTACAAAACGATGGAGAAGACAATTGATAATAATGTGAGTCCTCTTGCCTTCTAGTAGATAAAGATAGAAGTCTTTGATTATATTGTCTTCTTGATATGTTTGATCTATCGATTATTTTATATCTATATGTTTAATCGAACATGATTCCTTACTAACGCACATGAAGCTTAACTACGCTTAATACTAAACTAGTGAGAATTTTTTTGGATAATGAAATTATTACTCTGGCCTTTGAGTGTAATCGCCACTAAAACGAGTTTGAAACCATTGGTATATTTTGAAATTTGTTCCCACTTTAATAGGAGATATTCACTTTCTATAGCAAATTAGAATTTTTATACTATACATAAAAGTAGTTTCCTTTTTCAACTGATATTGTTTCTCTAACCAAAAATTTAAAAAATCAGAAATCTGTTAACTGGTATTATCTCGCACGGTAATAAACAATGAAAATTATTCAATAAATATCGTATCTTTGTTTAACGTATTCAAAAATATATACTTCTTTTGAATGTCTTTTAAATGTATCTTCCACTAGAAGTTCTTTTAAAAAAGAAAACTCGTTATGAAAGTTTACCTTTGATACTTCACATATATATTAAGTCAAGATTTTTTCATAAAACAAAGCAGTCCTTAAACATATAGCGATATACTTTTGAATTTCTATCTTATTCGTTTTGCTTGAAACATTATCATTGATTTGTTTAATTGCTTGTGGTTGTATTATACAAATATAACAAACCTATGAGATACTTTATGTTTTTGTATTTCTCATGTAGATGAATCTTAACAACGCCAACGGACAAGCAAATCAGAAGACTGTGGGTTATGAATTGTGTAGTAATTAAGATCCAAGACTGTTCCATAAGTTTGATGGAAAAAAAATTTGTATCTGGCAACGAGAGATGGAACTATTTTTATTGGATGTGAAGTTGAATAAGTACCTTAGGTGAAGAGGCGTGGATCCATGGTGATTATGTGTATAAATGAGTAATATTAGGCCGATTATCTTTGGAGAAGAATCACAAGGCAGATGTCATGAGGCTTTAACATTTTGCCACTGCTAAATTCTTACACTTCCAAATGGTAGAATCTAAACCTATTGTTCAACAAATTTGAGAAATTTCATTTAGTCTGCTACGATTTTACTTTACATGTTATTTCGTTTTGCAATATTTTTATGGTAAATTGTTTGATCAAGAAGCTTCCTGCTTGTTGGGTGAATTTGAAGACTTATTTGAGGCGAGTTTAAGATGGGTTAACGTCTTTGGATGATATACTCAGCATGATTAAGTTTGAAGATCTAAACAAGAACCTCATTACAAATCAGTCATGTTCCATTCCACATGGGAAGTTATAAGCCAACACTAAAACAATGTTAAAAAAAATGGGCTCTATTGATAAGAAATCTAAAGTAATTTGTCACAAATGTGGAAGACATTACTCGGTTAAATACTTTAGAAAGATCTAATATGAAGTTATAGTTTGTTGCTATTTCTCTTTATTGCCAATTAAGCTTTTAATATCTAATAATAATTTCTGTATTTTCTGATTATTTGTAATGGTTTCATAGTACCACCATCAAATAAAGTTCGATTTAATATCTTATAAATAGTTACTTTTTATTGGATTGGTGTTAAATAGAGTTGCTTTTGGAACTTGGCTCAATAATTACCTGAATCATACTATTAAAAAGTTTTTTATTAAATATAAATTCCAATAATTACAGTTATGTTAGCTCACACTAAAATTTACATACTTTAATATATTACACAATGAAAATATAATATATATTTTCCAATAGCTATTATATGTAAAAGTAATGATACTAAACTATAATAGTATAATTATTATAAAGATGAACCGAAACCTCACTGAAAAGACTATTCATCAGAAAATGATTTACATGTTTAAGCATTACTGCAATTATTATATCTATTAATATATGCAATAAAAACCAAGTTTTCAAATCTACAAAAGTTGATAGGAAAAATCTTTTGTTTGATAAAAAAATTATATTAGAAGGAAGCTTTTAAAATGAAAACTAATTCATGATATTTTACGGTATATAGGACAAGAATTTATGATGCGTATTTAATACAGTTCCTCATGTTCTGGTTTTATATATTACATCTCTAGTATTTGTTTATATTGTATATAATCTTTATAGTTAAGCATATATTGTCGATACAACACATTAAAGTGCATATTTAGGTTATATATGAAGCATTTCCATATTTCGTTTATATTTATATTTTCGAATGATATCTTATCAAGTGTCTATTAAGATTTCCCAAATGTTGGGCTGTATTTATAATAAAATATTTGATATCGAGTAGTTAAGATATTGTTTACATCATTTAGTTTTCGTTTTCCATTTGCCCTAATCTTTCCAGTATATAAGGTTATTCTTCCTTCGTTGATTGCACAGTCATTATGGAAGCGATTGTTTTCCTCGAATTGTTGGACTATCAATCTATTAATTTTTCATTAAGATTCCAAATAGTTCAAAAATAGACCGAGAGGAATGGAATTTTTGGTTACGATTATCAAATGATACTTATGTATGCAAAGGTGAGAATTGGTCATATACATATCAATATTTTATATTATATATTTAACAAATTTGCTAATCATAATATTTGTTGTGATAGGGTCATAAGATTCAAACAAATCTGAAGAATTCCTTAGTGCATAATTTTTTTGTATGCTTAATAAGCATTGTTGGGTTAGAGTCTCTAATTTCAAAAGTAATTCATTCTTCTGGCATTACCAAGGTAACTCGTCATAAGGATCATATTATTTTTGATGCTACTACTCGTGTTGAAATCATATTTCCAGAAGAGACACCTGGACTATTCTCATCGCAAAATACAATGAGTAAAACATGGGATTAATTCATCCCAAATTTTACTAGAAATTTATCCTTTTGTATTGTTATTTTATAGTATGATGTTACAATAGAATAAAAAATATACTAAATGTTATTCTACTTGATATTAGACATATTATGGGCTCTTATATCAGTTGTAAATCTAGAGTGGAGATTTAGCCATAACGATGGAATTGGAAATCTCAAACCTATCAAATCTATGTCGTTTACTTTGACTGATATTAAGTAAGTGTACATTTAAATCATTATATGGATTTTTATTTTTATCATATTGCTTATTCATTTCTATTATTCGTATATATTTTTTTTTCAATCCTAACTTAAGCCTTGATAAAGTCAGTTGTGTTGCATATAGGATATTAGCAGAACATGTCAATACATTTTGGTCATCTTATGCTGTAATGTTGTACAATTCTAAAAAAAATTAAGTTCTAGACGGTTAGAATTATAAATCATATATGTTTATCCCAATTTTTATTATATTAACAGTATGATAAAATCGTTGATTTTTTATACAATATATGCGGAGATCTAGAGAAATTACCAACATTCACGGATGCTCTGAAATAATATTAAATCCATTAATTGAACCAGTTACTACGTTCAAAACAATATTCGTAAGTATACCAAATTTTTAGATAATGATTTTAACAACTATGTTTACAGTTTGTTCTTTTAATTGTTTGACAATAAAGAAGAAAATGAGAAGAAAATTGTTTGAGACTTTATTGTCCACAGCCTATATGTTTTATTCCAGTTTAGTTTGTCTATATGTACTCTTATTTATTTATTTTAGGATGTTAATTATCATCATTTCAATACTTCTAAATAATCATTTCAATATTTGTTACTAGTGATTCTGATATTTATTTCTTTTGGGATACTAATATAATTATATGCTTTATCAACTCAAATATTATCAAACTATACCTAGAAAAATAAACTAGTCATTTAACCGACTATTGTAATAACAAAATATAGTAAGACACAATACTCACTTTTACATCCATCATTATACCTAGACTCCTCACGCGTTACCCCTATTAGTACTACACATTCACTACATTCGTTACAAAAAAATAGTCAAAAGTAAAGAAGAATCATGCATACATTTCTTCTTTTCAGATCTGAGTGAAGATTTTTCAGAATTTGAAATTTGGCCTAAAATTTTGAAAGTCTGGGAAACTGATGAAACTTCGAAAACGTCTAACATTCATCTCATAATTTCTAATAAAGAAGTAAGTATCAAATTTTGGTTTATGTAGACACTTACAATGGATAAATTACTTTATCATTAAACCCTTAAAATATGATATATTGTAAAAAATGATGTATAAACAACAAGGTTGAATAATTGAAGCAACTATCTGGAAAAAAATATTTCAAAAAGTATGAGGTTTTTCGTCACGCAGAGGATGAATGGAGAGTAGTCCATACATTTTAAGTAATTCCTAACCAATGAGATAGAGGAACTACCAACAACAAATTTCAAATAAAATTTATTGATCAAACTATAGTGGATTAGATTAAAGTTTGTTGTAAAACATCAATGTATGATTTTGTATCTTATGATAAAGATATACAGGGCAATTAAAACTCCATCTAACAATTGCTATGCCAAATTTATTCTCTACTTAAGTAATATCAATTATATATGTCCTCTTTTTAAAATATTTATTATATTTACTCAAATATCATAGTAGACTTGGTAGGAATCTTAACCTATGTTAGATTGTGTTATTATACTCAAGACTCACCACATTATCTTTTTTGGTGATTATGTACCTTTTGTCAATTTCAAGATAAAGGATGCAATGTATGATCTTATTAAGGAAAAATTTAATTTATATTTTCTAGGGACATTTAAATATGGCAAAAACAATGTGCCAGCTTAAGCTAATTTGATTTTTTTTAGTGATGTAGAGCTTCAATATCAAGTCTCTGGAACTCTTGTTGTGGAATTACACTAAAGAATTTGCAGAGGTGGATCAATGGCCTTACAACATTCGTTGTTCTAGTGTTTTGGCGGTTAAACTAAACTAAGGAGGTTTGTGAAAGATTATGTGTTTCTATATTTTTGTATAATTTTTAGGCAAGCCAACTATTACACATGGAGGAGGGTGCTCTAGACCATCATTATTCCAACATGGATTAGTTAAGTTTTAAATGTATCTGGTCTATAATAATTTTAAAAACATGATTCAGTGGAAGTGAGTGTCCACTTTAAACCCCTCAGAACTTTTATAAAATATTGTTTATATTTAGATGTTTTCTTCTTATTATCATATTATAATATTAATTTATATGTGACGGAAGAAAAACTATAATAGTTTTTATTTATTTACTAACTATTTAGAGTTAATTTACATTTATTCTACTTTTTGGCTAAATTAAGAAAACTATATATTCATTTGGAAAATAATATTGGTGCTTAATATTTAATGTTTACTCTATCTAAATATTCCTTTTAAAATAAAATATTTATTAAAAATAAAATTGACATCTAAGTCATCATCATAATTATGACAGCATTGGTACTCACTCTCATTAAATATTCCATCACTTTAATATCCCACTTTAAATGTTAAAATTATTCAAAAGGATCATCTCAATCGTCCAGGTCATATTTTCACTATATTTCTCTTTCTCACTTGATAAAAAACTACTTTTCAATATCTTTCTCTTTCTAACTTGATAAAAAATACAAGTAAATTTTCAAAGTCTAAAAATAAACTTATATAGTACACAATAATACTCTAATTTCAGATA
Source organism: Moricandia moricandioides (assembly GCA_905132885.1). Lineage (NCBI taxonomy): Eukaryota > Viridiplantae > Streptophyta > Magnoliopsida > Brassicales > Brassicaceae > Moricandia > Moricandia moricandioides. The sequence continues at coordinate 130,899 of CAJHQQ010000466.1, forward strand.
CTAGTGAATCATCGATCAATGTCGAAGTGTGGGCAAAAATATTGCGAGTATGAGAAAATACTTCTTATTATTTGAAAAAGCGACGTTTTATTTTTGGTGACCTAAATGTTAATATTTAAAACATACTTACCCAGAAATATATTTCTCACACCCTTAAATATTATTTTTATTACATATTTGTTAATTTTAAGACAAATTTCTAAACATATAGACTGAGATAATAGTATCCAGAACATATTTGTAAAAGAAAAAAATATATTTATGTTGTCTTAACCAATGAAAAATATATATGGGCCTTTCTCAGATTTAAAAAAAAATTAAGAAATCATAGAGCACAACAAATTGTCGTCTTTATTGTTCAACTCAAACGAAATAAGTCTAGAAAATTATTTTATATATAAGACTCTTCATTGATACTTTTTCTTTGGAACCTTAATATATATCTTCTTCTTCATTTTGATCTCTCCAAAACTCGGTTGTGTAAGTTTATTTCATGTATTTTTTTTACAATACAAGTAGACTCTTTCCTAGGGTTAGATTTTGTTTCGATGGAAGTTTAGTTTCCATGCTTATATTTCGTACAACATTAGTTCTAATAGATTTTTGAGATTTTAGATGATCTAACTAATGGAGACTCATTTTATTGTTATCAAATCATTGTCTTATATCGAAACCTTAACTACAAAAATATTATTCTTTCGTGTAGTGTATACATCATCTATTCCTATTTTAAACACAGATTTTTATCATGAACATGCAGAAAAACAAGTCTAGATGGCAGACAACAAAGACATGAAACTCAAACGTCCTATTGAAAGTGATTACAGTTCATCTTTGGAAGAGGCTTTCAAGCTGGGTGAGCCAGTTATTTATGAGTAACCCCTTGGCTTTCTAAATCTCTAAAATTTGGTAATCTATTTATGTTTTTTTCTTGGCTACATATCTTAATTCCCGTTTTACTTTAATTGTGTCTGGATCTTAACTTAAACTTATGTTCTTTTAAGCTAATTGCTTCTATATTTGCATATCTCACTTGATTTCTTTATTTTTGTTGTTGTGATTGTTGTTTGATTCTTTTGGCTGGCTTTGTGAATTCTAACTTTGTTTTAGTGTTTTGTTCAAGTAAAGATATGTGTTTAGGGATTACGGATGATGTTAGTTTATGGATTACGTGTGATGTTAGAAAGCGTATTTAGAAAACTTTGTTCATAGATTAGATTTTAGATAATGATTTGACAGTTTATGGTTATGATACAATTATAGTGTAGATGTCTGTAGTTGTTGGAAGCTGTAATCTAAAGAAGATATGATTCTTCTCTTGTTAAAATTGACTGAAAGAAATATAGTCATTATAATCTATTTTTTGAAATACATTTTTGTGGTTTACAGTTAAATGAATATTTTATAATCAAGTCGTATTGAATAAGTTGTTTACTATATATATATTTGTATTGATGATATTTTTGTAAATTGTTTGTCTTATTTTTGTGACTTGATTGAAGAGTATTTAAATGTTCATATTAACCTAAAGTAGTTCCTTATTTATTTTTAATCTTGTGTTATCCAATTCTATCATTAATGTGTATCATTTTAACATACTAATTAAGTAATTTTATCAAATATTATGTGAGCAATTAGTCCATATTTATGCTTTTTATTACTTGGTTGAAGTTATATATTAAAGAAATGATACTTTTTAATAAGTAACCATTATCTTAATGTTGGTGTTTTTAACTAAAATTACATATAGTTTGGAACAAAGTGAGTTGTAATCAAATATGAAATGCCACATAAAAATGTGATGGTGTGGCAAGGCCACATCCAGTTTACGGAAGTGGAGAACAATTTGCAACTACGTAAAATGTGTCAGTTTGCATGTAAAATTTGCAACTGAATATAATACAAATGGTTTAGTAATATTATTTAATGGGATATTAATATAATATTTTAAAATTAAATAATTGATCATATATTGCTTCTAACATACCTTTTCTTATTATTTCTTTTAAAACCAACCATTTTCTTCTTTATTTATTGTACCTTTTACAGTCAAACCTATATCATCATCAACATATATGTATCTTTAAAATATCAATTTTCTTCGTCTAGTCAGAACCTTAATGGCTGATTCAAGGTTGCTTTCGCTACCAGGTAAACTGCAAGAGCAGGTGCTCCAACACGTGGCTAGAGGATCCATCACATATCTTGCGACTGTCAAATTGACATGCAAGCAACTTAAGTTGGTTTCAGAACAACCTTCGGTTTATGGAGTCTTTGACCAGATCAACGCGCCTTTGGACTTGATGGCTCCGAAGCATCGAGCGTTTTATTTAGAGTGTTATTTTCAAGAAAACACGTATGTAATCTACATGAAGTTTATGTTTCTTGAAAATCTAATTATGTAATTCCGACTTGTTTTTAATATGCCAAGCATAGATTTGGTTGTGGTTTGGTTTGGGTTTAGTTTGTTTTGGTTTAGATTTAGTTCGGTTCATTATATTATGGTTTGATTTGGTTTTGTGCAGTTCGGTTTTGTTATAAAATATGTTAGTATTAGTATGATTATAAAACTAATTAACATACTAAAAGACTATTTGCATTTTTATTAAAAATCTATTAAAACTAATCTTTATTGATTCTAGAAGAATCTATGTTAGATAATCTTACATTTAGACAATAGAAATTAGAGAATTTACGAGACAAAACGGTGACAAAACTTTAGATGATTAATAGGCTTTTGGTTTTTTTTGTACAATCTTTAGGTATTACATATTAGGATTAGAACTAGAAAATCTATATAAGAGTATTATTTGTATCATAACTTAAAAACATAGAAGTTAAGAAAAAAAAGAACATTAACTAAATAATTCCCAATATGTTAATATATATATATATATATATAATTTATTAATATATATAAACATATTGGGTTATCGTTTTGGTTCGGTTTAAAACCAAACCAAACCAAACAATTTGGGTTGAATAAAATATAAACCAATTGGGTTATGTAAAGAACACGGTTTGGTTTGGTTTGGTTTGGTTTAACTTTGGTTGGGTGGGGTCGGATCGGTTCGGTTCGGTTTGGGTTTTTTGCCCACCACTACAAGCAGTTGTTCAAATTATTCCTCTATTTAGAAGGATCTCCATTTTTATTATGTAATTTTTTTATGTTAATTTCTATATATTTTACATATTCTCTTATATATATATATATATATATATATCATTATATTTTGTAGTGACAAGAAAATATATTATTGGAAAGAGGATGATAAGTCATTTTTAAATAAAATTAAAGAATAGTTTCACATTCTTTTACAATGCCGATTTAAACGTAATATTTTTAATAATGTTCAAGTTCAAATTTCTTAGAGTAATTAGTGACTTATATTTCAGATATATGATAAGGTCTCTGACATTTATTTTGATGGTAATTATGAAGAAGTTATGAAACCCCAAATATAAGTTTTGAACAAGGAAAATTCAAATATAAGGTCTTGAACAATGATATCTCATATACGGTTTCATTGTTTCAATCTTTTTAAATTGAGATTTTGAGGTTGCGAGCATACAATAGATCATGATGCATCACGAAATGTTTTCGTATATATAACAATCATATATATCCCAATGGTGTGATTTAATGGTTGTGCACCAAAACAATAATGGTTGTGCACAAAAGTAAAATTAATTTGATGATATGTTGAATGTCTCTTTTTTTAGTGCAATCAAACCAATAGTTTTTTATTAGTACATCTTTATAAGTCGAAAATATTACAGCTATATATATATATTTCCACAAGCTCCATTTAAGAGTGATTTGATGATAGCACCTAAGCATGAATGTTCTAACAACCTTGACCTCCTTTATACATTCAATAATGAAAATGAAATTTACAGATATGTAAAAGTAATCTTCTCTGCCAATTTCATTGAACACGAGAAAAGCGACTCTTGCACTACCAAAGTTTTAGATACTGTTTGTTTTTATCTTGAAGAAAATCTGATGAAGCATCAAAGGAGAGAGGGAGAATCCAAATTCAAATTCTCCATGTGTCCTTCTAAACTGTAATGAACATATAAAAGAAAATGGTTATTAGTGGGAGATATGGAACGTTAATTTATTTGGAGAAGGTGAGAAACCCTTTAATTTGATGATCATCTTACCCCAACTACAAGTTTTAACTTCTCCATTTAAGAGTGATTTGAAGGACGCCTCGAACAGACACAACTTTTCTCTGGAACAGTCGCCCTCTCTTGGAGATAATTATCATTACACTTGAGTCTCTCTTCTGTCTGCAATGTTTAGTCAAGTCACTAAATTTAAATTCCACTCCACTGAATCATCTATTTCTCTCCATTTACATATATACAGTTTGCTCTCTCCCACTTACATTTCTCTGCAAAAAAAATAAATAAAACATAAATCACCAAAAAACTAAGAAACGACACATCATCTTTCAAGTTTCTAACAATATGACACACTACAATATATTTGTTGACGTTGTATATAACAGAGCATCACGGCATGGCATTTCAGAGTGATAATGCTCAGGATCCAGTCTATTTATTCCTATGTTTCCGGTTTTGGATCCAACTGGAGTTATATCCTAATGGATGAGGCTGTAAGTGTAAAATCATTGTCTATAAAGTTTCTAATAACATGCAATAATGCAAACTAAAAATTTGATACTTGAACTTTATTATACATAGAACCAAGATGGAGATGACCGTTTATATAGGAAGTGCATATAAATTTAGAGACATAGAGAACCAAGAGGGATAGTGGATGGCAATCTTTCGGGTAGAAATTAACCATGCCTATCCAGGTTTCAAGGCAAAAAAACTCTCGATTCAAACTATCTGCTACTCCGTATACTAAAGTCCACATCATTGATCCTCTGAACAATCATCGTTACATGGAATTCAAGTGTATCCATGATATCCCTCACATCATGAATAGAAACTATCCCATAGGTATTAATTCTAACTACTAAAATATATTTTGGATCACGTATATGTAAGTAGTAGAAGAGAAAACACTTATCTTGTAGATATAATGGGAGTGATCTGCAACACAGAATCCCATTTCGATGACCATGCAAGGCCAAAGATGGTGTTTTACATAAGGGAAAACATGTAAGTACAAAGTAACATATGATCACAACCAAATGTTTACATTAGTGTAATTCACACACATTGTTTCTATTCATAATAGTGAGAGTGAGATAAAGTGTGTGGCAATTGGCGATCATGCTTATGCCTTCCGGGATGGGTTTGAAAACATGAAAGATCGTGGAGAGGTGGTTATGTTCCTTAAGATGTGGAGGATTTGGAGGTTTATAAGTAAGTGTATTATATTATGTGTTTAGTTTTAAATGTATTAGCTAAGTTAAATGTTTCCTAACTCATTTATACAGGTTATTTTGTTGATGATGATGATGATGATGATCTATGGCTTGATACGGCTGGATTATCTAACTTCAGGTTCAATCCGCTTTTGCTGGAGGTTGAGGAATTCATGTAATCGCTACTTAACAGTGACCCTTATGTTCAGAGACACAAGGCTATGGCGCCTTTATAAAATTTGGTGTTCTCTATGTTTTTTTGTTGTGTTTTATTTGAATATATTTTTTACGCTTAAAATAAAACTATGGGAAAATCTAAATCATTATCTTTGTTGGGCCGGATTTCAAATCTTATGTGATTGCATGAAGTTATTTTTGGTTCAAGGAGTGTAATCATATGATGCGTTTAGAATAATAGTCAATGACTCAAACATGTAATATAGCATTGAATATAGTAATACATCAATAGTCAGTTTATTTACTTAAATTGGAATCAGATTTTAGTAGGTAAGATTTGATGTTCAATATATAAATATTCCTTTTTAAATCATACAGATCACACAAATAATTTACATTTAAGTTGTTATATTCATAATGATGGCAAATTTAGAATACAAAATATATTCTTCAAAAAGGGTAATCGGAACGTCTATATCAAATCCTTTTATCATCTAATTATTTTTCACCCGATAGAGAAAATTCAAAGGATATGTCATAGTCTAAAAATGAACTTTATCAATAAGTTCATTTTAAAGCCTCATATTATACACCAACATATAAATACTTTATCATTTCCAACTTTTTTATATACAGTATTCCAAAGCAGTTATTCAGTTTACTCTCTATATAATATTATTATATTTTGTTATCAAAAATATAATAATACATATTGATATAAAGAAACTTTATTTTACTTAATATCAAAAAAGAATATACGTCACTATAGTATCAAATGATTATCTATATTGATACATGAACACTTATTTTTAACCTAAGTTTTAAATCATATCCTCTCAGGTGATGTATTAAACACAAGAGAGAGAGAGAAAAAAAAACTAGTAAAATTGTAATACCAATTGATGATAATTTGCCTTCAAGATGGTTTCCCTTGGGTTGGTTCACACCACTCTAGTGCTTATTCTTCGAAAACGATTTGTTTTTTCTCTGTCAATTCGGTTTTGTCTAAACAATGCAACTTCAAAGATTAACTAGGTGTTTTCTTACACTATAAGAAGCAATATTATTTTTAAGTTTAAACTATAGTTAAAAATAAAATTCTAAGTTATGTTAATATTTAGATTTTATTATTTTATTACCAATATTTAATATAAAATTTGATTTAAACATAAATTTAAAAGAAAATAAACATTTTTTATTTTAAATTATATTTAAGAACAGATATGTATATATTTTAAATTATAATTTTAGATAGGTTTTATTTATTTTTGCTTAATATATATATATAATTAAATTTGAAATTATTTTAAAACAAAATTGAAATAAAATTGTATAACTATTAAAAATAAAACTAAACAGTATTTTAAACTTCATTGATAACAAAAAAAAGAAACAAATGGTGTCATGATTAAAATTTTATAATTTAAAAAGGAAATTATATAAAATGTGAAAATATTTTGAGTAATAAAAATTGTATAATTATAAAATATAGAATTAAATTTATATTTATAATATAGTTATATTTATATTATTTAATGTAATTTTGAATAGATTTAGTTTAATTATGATGTATAAGTTATTATTATATTCTACAAAGCTTTACCAAAAATATAAATTATCATTAAATGTAATTTTCTATATCACATTTAATCATAACTTACTATGTCATGTTATTTTTTGGTGGAAGTGATTGTAAAAATTGAGATGTGTCATATCACTTTATAAATAATGTCGAAGGAATGTTTATCAAAATGAACAAACGGATTGTTTTACAGTGTAGCAAATTTAATTAATTATATGGTGCATACTTTTCTTTTCAAATTAATTTTTCAATTGAACAATCATCAAATTGATTTCAAGATAACCCAATTTGGTAATCCAGAATTTGAGCAACGTGGCAGAAACTAGTTTTTCACGGTTCAGGAAAATTATAGGCTGAAGACAAAAAAAAAATGTTTGCTGTCTGTCTTACATTCTTAATTGTTTTTCATTCATCAAAGCTATAACCTTATCTTCACAAATACATTTAATCAAGTTTTAAACGTCGGTGGCCAATGGCCTTCGCCGCCGGTTACCCATTTTTTATTTTGTTTTTGGTTTGTAAAATATCTCAATCTATGAATCGAATAAGTCTTTGCATAGATGATCTACTTTCGCAAGGGGATGTGTTTTTTGTTGTGTAGTTCATCTCATATCAGAGCAATTGTTCACGGTTCTTCATTTATCTCTGTTATGAGTTGTTTTTTTCTACTTTTTGCGATCTAAATCAAATCATGTTTAGTTTGTGTTGGGGAATCTACCATGAAGAATAAACTTTGAATTCTTTTGTGACAATTCGTTCCGCGGACCCAAGCTCATAGTTCTACAGGGTACCGACCCTAACCTTTCACCTATAAACCCTCACTAACTTTTTAGGTAGGTTATTGGTGTGCGTAGCGTTCCTCGAACCCAAAACCTCACTCTTTAATTATTCTCCCACATGACAAGTTGTCACCAATTGATTTACAGGTCAATTGGTGACAGTTTATTATGTGGGAAAAATTGTTAAAGGGTGAGGTCTTGGACTCGAGGACCGCATAACCTACTTTGAGAGTCAGTGAAGGCTTAAAGATAAGTGGTTAGGATCTGTAACGACCCGGTTATCAAAAATAAAATAAAATAAAATAGAGAGTTAGTATGGTTTGTTTCTAATTTTATCAGATTTCACCTAAACCAATTGGTTTAAATTTAATTAAGGGCTTTTGTCGTTGAATAACAGCTTATATATAAGAGTATATATATTATCTTCTTCCCCAATGACCTAGCCGTCTCCATATCGTGGGTGTGTGGAGATACGTTTGTGCCATGCCATCACCACAAAACGATCATTTAATGTTCTGCGTATGAGGGAGCTTCATCCCACCAACAATGGAGCACCGTTAACACGGTGAAGCATCGCCGCCGCTGTCAATGATACATCGCCTATCCTTTATGGTCGCCGTGCATTAGATCCGAGAGGCTTAGTTGTGGAGATGAGACGTACGTACACGTAGCCACCACGTAACGGCACGTCCGGTGCTGATCACCACCATCCATCACCGTAGAGCCATTGCCGAGTTGTCACCGTCTTTGCTTGTCACAACGCAGCCACCATGTAATGTTTGAGGCATAGGCTTGTCGTCAAAGATCAACCACCATTGTATTATGGTTGTCATGATATTGATCCTAGAAGCATAAGTCGTTAGGAGGAAATCAGCTAAGCCGGAGCCGCTGTCTCATCACCTTCAACTACCGATTTTCACCGCCATGAGCCGTTAGTCACCGTAGATGGAGCCTATGTCGTTGGAGTGCGTGAACTATCATCGTAATCCCAAGCTCTGATGGTTAAGTGGTCTCTTATCTATTTCTTGTGTTGCAAGCAACCTATGTAACACAAACCACTAACGTGCCCTTGCATGTGTTTACATGTTTGTAGTGAATCTTCAACCAACAGTCACTCCATCACGTGAACTGAAAAGAAGAGTTTATGGAACATGTTTCACCCCACCATCAATAAAAAAAAAATTATATTTGCTAAGGTGAGGGTCTATTCCGTAAATCCCGTTACTAGTGTAGAATTCTTTCTATCGTAGTTTAGTTTCGAAACATGTTCCGTCTGATTGGATCGAGTCTTGTGTGATAGTTAGGATTCAATGTAAACCGGAATTAGGGGTCTAGAGGATTCAACTTGATATGTATTGAATGATGTTAAATGATGTTATATATATACGTATACCTAGTTATGAGTAGGGACTATGTGATGAGGGCGGCTATTCAGAGAGATTTGGATTAGCAACGCTTATGAGGGCGGCTGTTAAGAGAGATCTGGATTAGCAACGCTTATGAGGGCAGGGGTTCGGAGACATCCGGACTATCGACGCATATTGGAGGGCGGGGGCTCAGAGATGTTTGGGCTATCGACGCATATTTGAGTGGGCGTGGTGCAAAGACTTTTGCATTCGACGCTTATTGGTTACGGGCGGGGGTCCAGAGATGTCTGGGCTAGCGACGGTTATTATGATGTCGTATATCCGTATGAGGAGAATGTGGGGTGTATGAGCTAGTTATGCACTATCAGCGCATTGTTTGTTCTGTGTGATTGTTTTAGGTGTCGTGTTTGTTCATGCTATAGCTAAACTTCCATAGTGGGAGTTCTATTTATTTAGTCAGTGGTTTGCGTGTCTAGCATCTCATACCTCACTGAGTGACTCTCATGTTGCTCACCCCTCTTTCTTTCCCCCTTTCAGGTGAGACTGGTGAGCATGAGTGATTCTATTGGACTGGTGCTTTTGAGTTGTTTTCGTCGCTTTATTTTTAGACGTTTATTTTATTATATTATTGATATTTATTTGGTTTGATTTTATATTTTGGATTTAAGGTGTTTCGAGATTATTTATGAGAATTAGTAAGTGGATATTTCAGACTATTTATTTAGTTTATTATTATTTTATTATTTTGAAAATACGGGTTTCACAATTTGGTATCAGAGCGGGTTCCGTCCCGGCTCTGACCCGGGATGGCGATTTTTGGGACTCGGATTTAATTGGTTTTAGTCGATTTCTGAAATATTTATGGGAATCTGAGAATTTTAAAAATAAAAATAAATAGCACCTTTTTGTTCGGTAGAATTCCTTTAAATTCGTTGGTATCCAGTTTCACGAACTTCATACCGTTTAGCACTAGCAAAAATGGCAGAGCTGAAAAATCAGTTGGAGAAGCTATCAGATAAAGTTTTTATCAAACCGAGTACTTCACCGTGGGGAGCACCGATATTGTTTGTGAAGAAGAAAGATGTGAGTTTCAGAATTTATAATGACTATGAAGGTTTGAACAAGGTAACCATCAAGAATAAGTATCCACTACCGCATATCGATGAGTTGTTGGATCAGTTGCACGGAGCTTCATGGTTTTCTAAGATTGACTTACCATCGGGATATCACCAGATTGAGATAATTGATAAGAATGTACGGAAGACGGCTTTCCGTACACGTTATGGAGCTCATGAATGATGTGTTTCGCAAGCACTTGGATAACTGTGTGATTTTTTATTTATTTATTTTCGATATCTTCATCTATTCTTGGAGCATTAAGGAGCATGTTCAGCATTTGCAGATTGTGTTGGGCAAGCGCAGAGAGCATCAGTTATTTTCTAAGTTGAGTAAGTGTAACTTTTGGCAAATGAAAAATTGGATTTTTGGTCACGTAGTTTTTGAGGCGGGAGTTGCAATAGATCCAGAGGAAATTACTGGAATATCATAGTAGCCTACACAAAGAGTGCTACAGAGATCCATAGTTTCTTTATTTAGTGAGGTACTACAAAATTTTTGTCAAAGGTTTTATTAGTATGCGAAGCCAATGACGCGATTAAAAAACAAGGACGCAAGTTTGATTGGACATATGCTTTTTCGACGAGTTTAACTGAGTTGAAACGACAATTGACGAAGATGCCATTTTTGGTACTCCCTAGGCCGGTACTACCTTATGAACTCTATACGGATGCATCAGATACTTGTTTGGGATATGTATTGATGCATAAGGATCAGGTCATTGCATATGCATCATGTCAGTTGAGACCTCACAAGGTTAATTATCCTATTCACGACATAGAGTTGGCAGCAATTGCATCTGCGCTGAAGATGTGGAGATCATATTATATGGAGAGAAAGTGCAAATTCTCGCAGACGACAAGAGTGAGAAGTGTATTTTTACCTAGGTAGACTATAATTTGAGACAGCGTACGTGGATAGATTTGTTAGCAGATTACAACATGGATATCACTTATCATATGGATAAAGCCAATCAGTTGGAAAAAAAAATTAAGTAGGCGCATAAGCTTACTAAGACACTCGCTAGTCTCAGATTGTGTACATCTAGTGTAGAGGGAGAGGCAGCGAGTCTTGAGGCCTTGGAGCAGGCAGATTTATTGTGGATGATACGCAAAACTCAAGATAGTGACGAGACTTTGGTAATCATATATAGATTGAGAGCATTGGATATCATACAGCTTCGATTGGGATGTACATGCACCATAACCGAGTTTGTGTGTCAGATGATAAGCTGTTAAGGAAAGAGATTTTACAGCAAGCACACCACTCACGTTTTTTTATCCATCCGGGAAATACTAAGATGTATAGAGATCTGAAGCGCTATTATCATTGGCATGGTATGGAGAAAGATGTTGCTACAGTTGTATCGCAGTGTCAGTTGTGCCAGATGGTTAAGGTTGAGTGTCAGGTGCCTAGCGGGTTATTGCAGAACCTGTCGTTGCCAGAGTGGAAATGGACATGGTGACTATGGATTCTGTGACTGAACTTCCGATAACTTATGGTGGGAAAAATGCTATTTGGGTGATTCTGGATACACTCACCAAGTCAATTCATTTCCTAACAATCAAGAAGACAGATGGAACTAATCAGTTGGTGCAAATTTACATCAGAGAAATTGTGAAGTTGCATGGAGTTCTTGTTAGTATTGTATCTGATCGGGACACAAAGTTCACATCTGCATTTTGGGGAGCCTTCTAGAAAGCGCTTGGGACAAAGGGCCATATGAGTAAAGCTTAACATCCACAGACATATGGGCAGTCAGAAAGGACCATTCAGACTTTAGAGGATATGCTCAGGGTTTGTGTTTTGGGATTGGGAAGGGAGCTGGGAAAAATATTTACCTCTAGCAGAGTTTGCCCAAAACAACAGCTACCATACCAGTACTGAGATGGCACCGTATGGGACTCTTTATGGTAGGCCTTATCTTACACCACTTTGTTGGACATAAGTGGGAGAGCGACGTGCGATAGAACCATAAATGGTTCAAGAGATGGTAGAGCAAGTGGAGATGCTCAAGACTCGACTTAAGGAAGCCCATAAACATCAGAAGAGTTATGCAGATAAGCGCCAGAAAGATTTGGAGTTTCAGGTGGGTGACTTAGTGTGTAATTGAAGATGAGGACATTTCATGGGGATCTAAGAATCAGAAGTTAAAGAAGCTTAAACCGAGATATATGGGACAATATCCCATTGTGGAGCGGACTGGAACAATGACTTAGAGATTGCATTTATCAGCGGAGTTATCAAACTTTCACGATATGTTCCATGTGTCAGTAATGAAGAAGGTCGTGAGAGAGTCATAGCTCATTTTGCAGCAGCCACCATGTGACCTCAGTAAAAATTTATCTACACCTATTCAATGAATTGAGATTTTGGAGCGACAAGTAAAAGTGGCGCACGGGATAATGACCATGATGTTCAAGGTGCGTTGGGAGAGAGATGGGATCCAGGAGGAGACTTGGGAGATTGAGACTCAAATGAGGATTGACTATCCGAATATATATATTTGGATAATATTGGAGAGTCGGTTCAGAAGCCGAATTCGGGGTTGAATTCTTTATAAAGTAGGGGAGAATTGTAACGACCCGGTTATCCAAAATAAAATAAAATAGAGAGTTAGTATGGTTTGTTTCTAATTTTATCAGATTTCACCTAAACCAATTGGTTTAAATTTAATTAAGGGCTTTTGTCGTTGAATAACAGCTTATATATAAGAGTATATATATTATCTTCTTCCCCAATGACCTAGCCGTCTCCATATCGTGGGTGTGTGGAGATACGTTTGTGCCATGCCATCACCACAAAACGATCATTTAATGTTCTGCGTATGAGGGAGCTTCATCCCACCAACAATGGAGCACCGTTAACACGGTGAAGCATCGCCGCCGCTGTCAATGATACATCGCCTATCCTTTATGGTCGCCGTGCATTAGATCCGAGAGGCTTAGTTGTGGAGATGAGACGTACGTACACGTAGCCACCACGTAACGGCACGTCCGGTGCTGATCACCACCATCCATCACCGTAGAGCCATTGCCGAGTTGTCACCGTCTTTGCTTGTCACAACGGAGCCACCATGTAATGTTTGAGGCATAGGCTTGTCGTCAAAGATCAACCACCATTGTACTATGGTTGTCATGATATTGATCCTAGAAGCATAAGTCGTTAGGAGGAAATCAGCTAAGCCGGAGCCGCTGTCTCATCACCTTCAACTACCGATTTTCACCGCCATGAGCCGTTAGTCACCGTAGATGGAGCCTATGTCGTTGGAGTGCGTGAACTATCATCGTAATCCCAAGCTCTGATGGTTAAGTGATCTCTTATCTATTTCTTGTGTTGCAAGCAACCTATGTAACACAAACCACTAACGTGCCCTTGCATGTGTTTACATGTTTGTAGTGAATCTTCAACCAACAGTCACTCCATCACGTGAACTGAAAAGAAGAGTTTATGGAACATGTTTCACCCCACCATCAATAAAAAAAAAATTATATTTGCTAAGGTGAGGGTCTATTCCGTAAATCCCGTTACTAGTGTAGAATTCTTTCTATCGTAGTTTAGTTTCGAAACATGTTCCGTCTGATTGGATCGAGTCATGTGTGATAGTTAGGATTCAATGTAAATCGTAATTAGGGATCTAGAAGATTCAACTTGATATGTATTGAGTGATGTTAAATGATGTTATATATATACGTATACCTAGTTATGAGTAGGGACTATGTGATGAGGGCGGCTATTCAGAGAGATCTTGATTAGTAACGCTTACGAGGGCGGCTGTTCAGAGAGATCTGGATTAGCAACGCTTATGAGGGCGGGGGTTCAGAGACATCCGGGCTATCGACGCATATTGGAGGGTGGGGGTTCAGAGACGTTTGTGCTATCGACGCATATTTGAGTGGGGCGTGGTGCATAGACGTTTGCATTCGACGCTTATTGTTTACGGGCGGGGGTCCAGAGATGTCTGGGCTAGCGACGCTTATTATGATGTCGTATAGCCGTATGAGGAGAATGCGGGGTGTATAAGCTAGTTATGCACTATCAACGCATTGTTTGTTCTGTGTGAGCTTTAGGTATCGTGTTTGTTCATGATATAGCTAAACTTCCATAGTGGGAGTTCTATTTATTTAGTCAATGGTTTGCGTGTCTAGCATCCCATACCTCACTGAGTGGTTCCCCTGTTGCTCACCCCTCTTTCTTTCCCCCTTTCAGGTGAGACTGGCGAGCATGAATGATTCTATTGGACTGGTGCTTTTGAGCTGTTTTCGTCGCTTTATTTTCAGACGTTTATTTTATTATATTATTAATATTTATTTGGTTTGATTTTATATTTCGGATTTAAGGTGTTTCGAGATTATTTATAAGAATTAGTAAGTGGAGATTCTAGACTATTTATTTAGTTTATTATTATTTTATTATTTTGAAAATATGAGTTTCATAGGATCATTACTCAACAAGGTTGTGAGCCTGGGTCCGCGGGACGGAGTGTCACACCTTTCTTATGGAAATCAAACTCAACCCGTCTGAAATCTCGCCGAAAATTTGGCTTGGAATTGAGCTTTCTTGATGGAAAGGATGAGAAGATGTTGGATCTATCTCAGTCACTCTAACGTAATTCAGTAGAATTTAGTGCTCGTGTTGAGCGGTCCAACGAGGATCAGATGCTAGAATAGACTATATGGAGAGAAAAAAATCTCAAATAGACCCATCTCTTTTTCTTTTTAATTAACATTTAATTTTAAATAGAAATTTAGATAAAATAACTAAAAAACCTAAGGATTTCAATATATTTACTAATTTATGCCATTACTATCCTACCCAGAACCCAACCCAGATTCAGACCCGAAACTCGACCCAAGTAACTTTTTTTTTCTTCTTTTTCCTTTTTCTTCATCAATAGTTCTTTCAACTTAAAACAAAATTAAAAATTTTCTTCAACCATTCACTAATTTTTCTTTCTTATCCTTAATCGATCCACCATAGTCATATTTAATCAATCATATCTTACCCACAATCAAATTTCATCTTTTACGTACAAGATTGAAGATAAAGAAGAACGCAGAGTATTACTAGTACAACTAGTACAACTCTAATTATTACAACTAGTATAACTAGTATAAATAGATTGAATATAACCAATATAATTTGTACAGTAAAACACGTATAACTAGTAAAACTTTGCAATTAATATAGTGATCTTTATTTTGTTTTGAGCATATGAAGATGATGGAAAAGAGTATGATGTAGAACCAATAAGATATGTTGGTCTAATCTCCCCTCTCCTCATGCATGTGTTAAATATATGAATTGTATATTTTTTTAATAATTTTTGATTTTGATGATGATTTGTTTACAAATTGTACTAGTTATATTAGTTGTACAATTTTCAAAAAAAAAAACAGCTTCATGTTTTTTGATTTCGACGCCAAAAAGTTGATGCAGAACCAAAAAAATCTGCAACCGCGCTCTAAAAGAACGAGTCAACGGTAAGAAGAATAAAGAGGGAGCATCAGTGTCAACTAAGCTCTCATTTCGTGTAGAATTGATAGCTTTTGGGGTTACTTTTGAAAAATTATGTTCGTTATAAACTTATGTTCCTTTTAGTATTAAAACTTATGTTTCTTTTAATGTTAAACTTGTTTTTTAATAGTTTTAGAAACTATTAAAACTTATGTTTCTTTTGAAACTTATATTTTGTAAGCTAAAATTTTGTTTAGTTTAAATATATATGTATTTTGGTATAACTAATACAACATATTCAACTAAGCAATAATATTTAAAAATAGTACAATTAATACAACTACTCTATTAGTGTTCAACCATCTAAACTATTAAAACTGAAGTACATTTAATACTTAACCCTAACATTTCCTAAATAATTACCATTGAATGCCACTGATATTATCTCTGCATCCAAACACTAATTTTTAATAAGAAAAAAATAAATCTGGACTAAGCCCATTAACAATTTTTGTCATTAGAATTGAATACTTCATAACAAAGGGAATATATATTATTCAAAAATTTATAAGAAAAACAAAATTATACATATATATAGCATTAAATTAGTTTTATTTTTATTCATATTCATATAAGCTACCAATTATATTTGAACAATAAAAAAGATAATAATGTTAATAATTTTTTATTATAATCAGAACTTATTCATTTACAATAACAAAATCATGTAACTTTCCATAAAAATTTAATGACTAAAATACATCTAATATTTATTATAAATGGTTATATATACAAACAAATACAATGTATTATCATTTGTAAGATATATATCTAATAAGAATAACTAATATAATTTATAAATTAAAAAAAATCACCATATAATACATATATAAAATTAGGTCTAGGACGGATCAAATATCTAGGGTATTCTAGGATATACGGATTCAGATATGCATTTGTTGGATTCGTAAAATTGTTATCCGGATTCGGATATTTGGGGTTAGAATATTCATACTAAAATCCAAATACACGCAGACATCCGAACCTGTTTTTTTAATTTAAAATAAATTAAAAACTAACTATTAACCATCTATTTAGTCTATTTAAAATTAATATTTAAAAAGCTTAAGAATCATTAAAATTTAATAAAATTAAAATTTTAGTTATTTTATATAAAAAATATATAATATACATAGATAACTATAATTAAATTTTAAAAAATATATAATATACATAGATAACTATAATTAAATTTTAAATATTTAATATCTGGATCTGAATATCCAGACTTAAAATTTTGATATCCGAATTTATAATTGGATCAATCGAATCCGTAAAATTATTATTATTATCCATGAATATCCGTTTTTCGAAGAGAATAAGATCCCGAATCGGGTAACGGATATTGAATATTAATTTCAAGTCATATATACAATTATATCAAACAAAATATTAGACATTCACAAAAATAACACCCGCGCGGGCGCGCGGGTCAAATGCTAGTAATGGTTAAAACATGATACACATTTAAAATGTGATCCACATTTAAAATAATATTTAATAAAATAACAAGTAGTTGTACTAGTTTTCTAGTTGTACCGACTGTACATAGTTGTACTAGTTTTTGAGTTGTACGAGTTTGTGCATAGTTGTACTTTAGCAGTGAAATAAAAAAATAATAGTTGTACCACATAATAAATACATTTAATTCAGTTGTACCACTTATTTATGTTTACATGCATTTGTCCGGTTACAATGAAATCATCAATTTTGTAAAAATATATTTTATGTTTGTTTTCCAAAAATTATGTGGACAAACAAGTTAACAAACCTTTAAAGTATAAGGTAGATCATGTAACTTATGGAGTTATGTAATAATTTTTTTAATTTTTTTTCAAAACTTTAAATTAAATTAAATAAACTTTATGAGTACATACCAATTGTGATATTTAATTGTTTTCTCAGATGAAAAATACCAAATTTCTTTTGTCAATTCTGAAATGTCAAAGTTATACAAGTTGTACCAGTAATACTCGTCTAATATATAATAAAAATTATATCAATTGTTTGTATGTCTAGTTTTAGGGATTGTACTAATATTTTCACATCATATCTTTGTAAAAATATGTTAAATATTTGTCTATAATAATATGATTAATATAGTTAATAAGCCTTTAAAAGCATATAATGTAAAATTAAGAGTGTAATATAATAATTTAATAAAAATTTGAAAAACTTTTAAAAATAGATGAAATTTTGTCATCATATAACATTTAATTATTTATTTCATGTGTAAAATTATAACATTTATATATTAATTATACAATTTTTTTACATGTTTAATTGTACGAGTTATACTAGTTGTATTAGTCGAATGAAAGAATGAGATAAAGATTGTGTGTCTATAATTCATTGAGATTAAAAAAAGAGTTGGAGAGAGAATGAGATATGTGTGGTCAAGATTAAAACATAGATTGAATGATCCAATGGCTCATGTTTACTCTTCACTAATGGCAAAATGGTAATTTTATTAACTTTGGTCTATGTAGATTTTTTTTTGATGTAGGAGACTACTTTTTGACCATTTGGTCTATATTAGATTTAAGTCCGTCCAACGAAGAATCAATTTTGATTTGTCTGAGCAATCCCAAAAATAAATATTTGAAAATGTAGATTTGTGAAAGATGGAAGAATTATATAGTACCGGTGAAGAAATCCTTTGAAACCCAGAAATCAACGACGGAAAATAAAAAAGATGTGAACGTGAGATTATTTTCTCAAGGCGGAAAAGGCAAAGATTGATGTCTCTTAAGTAACGACACGTGTGTTCAGCGTGTCTCTTGATAACTTCTTCCTCTTACGCGTTTGAAAGCAAAACTGCTTTGCATTAATTAATTAATTTCTTATGTAGTATTCTGTTGTTTGGGCCTTGTATTAAAAAATCCTGTACCATGTAAAATGTCCATCGGGCTTTAACTTGCTAATGAAAGCAACAATTGACAAATAAAAAAATACATTTTTGTTTTGCAATTTAAGAAAATCCAAAAAAAAAAGAAAAAATTAAAGACCCTCTTAACATCATTTGATCTCTTCAGCGAATATGACATCGAAGATGTGCTGCACTGCACAGTAGATAACAGATATCATAGAGAAGCTAAATGAAACATTCATTTCTTCATAGCGCAAACAAAACAATGGAAGAAGAATAATACAGTACTTACCTTCATTATTCAGGACATTTGGCTGATCAACCACGAGGTACTGTAGCGCTACAAGATCGCCAGGACTATAGAAACAGTGAAGACACAAGAGCAATTCTTAAACAATATTATATAAACTTGCCAAAATTTTGAACAAGAATGTATATATCTTTCAGTACCTTGGTTTCAGTACAAGACATGAAAGTGCCGAAAGAATCGAACATTTAAGATGGTATCTGCAGAATTTCCAAAATCAGCAAATGATGATTGCAAGTTCAATAACAAAGTAGATTCTGTTTGCTTACTCAGACTGATGCATCACATAAAGAAGAGAAAGTCCCTGCAAACAATCTGCAACGCAAGGTTTTACTCCAATCCGTTCCTCTATTCTCCTCTTGCTCTGTTCCATTTTGAGTAGCTGCGACCCTTCTCGATTAAGCTTCTCAAACGTCAAAACACATCCTCGGAACTCCTCCCTTCCGTCAGCACCACCCATGGATGTAACATGTCAACAACCTTTACTTACTACTAGAACAATCCTAAACAGCAACGTTCTGACGAAAATACGTACAAATCGTTTTTCATAGAAAGCAGAGTAATCTCCAGTTGATCCATCTGTTTCTGCAAAACCGCGTCTCCAATCCCCTTAACACATCTCAAAGCTCCATAGCTCCCAGGATTTTGAATTTCCTACTCACATAACCCAAAAAAAAAGAAAAATCACACATACAGTATTCAATCAAGCTAACAAACAAAGTAATTCCAGCTTATACCTGTAATCTCTGGATGATAGAAGAAGCTTTACTGAAGCGGGAAACCCATCCAACTTGAAGCGCCTCCCACTTGTTCATCTCCTCTTTCGCTTTTCTGAACTTCTGCTGCCATTTCCTGATTACTGCCTCCATTCAGAAAAGATTTGTAATCTTCAGTCAGCAACCTAGAAACAGACAAGTATGCCTTTGTGTTTAAGCCACCACCCACCAAAACCGAACCCTACTATATGTAACCTTCAAGTGGTCTCTATTACAATTTCTTAAAGTTGGAGAAAGTTGTGAATCATGTAAGTGAAGTTTTCACATAAACAAAAGACTTTTTCAGTTTCCCTGTGAAGTTACAACAGAACATCAAGATCAAAAGTGCCACCCATTTCTTCGCCAGAATCTGCGAGCGTTGTCTTTAATACGAGCCTCTTTGATCTTAAGAAACAGCTTATAAGCTGTTTCCGTTTTCTTTGAGGCCATGAGTTTATTGCTAAGCCTACTATAAACAAGGCGGTTTGGGCAAAACCCTTTGCGCATGGCTTCTTCCATCACAAGCACAGCATTCTCTAGATGCCCAACGTTACACAGCCCGTCCACGATATTCTCATAGACTTCCACGTCGACAGGATACCCACACTCTTGCATTTCATCCCACACGTTCAACAGTATCCCACATTTCCCAAATCTTGATAGCCGCTTAAGCAACTGTTTATAGGCGCTCTCCGATATCCTACACCCAGCTTTTCTCGCTTTCTGATAGATAACCATGGCAGCGTGTGGTGGACCATAGCTGCAAAGCGGCTTGATGAAAGAGGTAACGAGCCCTGTGGTAGGAATAATCTCTCTTGACAACATCTCCTCGTATATCTCAAGCGCATCTGCAACTTTACGGCCTTTAATGAGGCCCAAAACAAGCTTGGAATAGGTCTCCAAGTCAGGTTCACACTCCTCATCCAACATCCTTCGGTAGTACCTCACAGATTCATCAAAATCTCGAGCAAACATGAAATTACAAATCATAGCATTGTAAACATTTGCGTTAGGAACACAATCCTTGTGCTTCATATCATCAAAGATGTCAACAGAATCATTGACACGACCAGCTCTTCCCAACCCTTCGATAAGGTAGCTAAAAGACAGACAGTCGGGACCAAACCCACCTTCCACCATCTCCTTCAAAACCTTCTCCATCTCTTCAACTTCACCGAGCTTCGACCACCCACTAATCATCACGTTATAAGTACAACTATCAAAAGGTACCTCACCTCTCTTTGCATTAAACACCGAGTTTGCAGCAGCCACATGTGAACGCTCGCAGAGACAACGCAACAGTTCATTCAAAGACTCAGTACTACACTTCACTCCAAAATCTTCGCTTTCTTCAAACAACTGTATCGCTCTACGCACATAATGAGCTCTAGAAAAGCTATCCATGGCAATAGTTAAACAATTCAAATCAGGTTTAACCATCTCTCGTAAAACATCCATCATAAAAGAGAAAAACTTTCTCCTTCCTAAGGCTCTTAGAATCACATAGTAGCTATCAACATCTTTAGATACTCCCTGTTGGTGAATCGCCCAGTTGAAGAACGTCACCATTGCTTCACCACTCAAGTTCCCACTATCCACAACATTAGCCACAATGTCAATACTCAAATCAATACCAAGACTACTCAAAGCCTTAAGTATCGCAGATTTCCCTTTCAGTTTCTGAAGCAACACACCTCTGAGTCTCTCCTCCGGCGACAAAAACGAATCAACGGCTATTTGATTCCTTGAACAAGTATCTTCCTTGGTTTTAGATGAAATCGAAAGTAATGAAGATAGTTCAGCTAGGACATAGCTCTCATCCACAACACCATGCCTCGATGGTGATGATGACGGAAGATCTTCTGAGGCTGTGCAAACTGTGCGATTGCATAACGCACCAAAAACTAGGGTTCGCACATCAACGCGATGAACAAGACGTAACGATTCAAAAGCTAGGTTCCACCTTCTAGACATAATCATGAAAAAGAAAGTCAGATGTAGCGAGTTGTTAAAGAGAACTTACGAGGAAGATCGAAGAAGCTCAGCTTTGATTGGGAAGAATCAATGGAGTAGAAGAAGACGAAGCTAGTAACAATCAGATTTTAGTTCTTACCCGTTTATGTTAGGGTTTTAACAGTTCCAACTCTGATTCGGTGAAGGCATAGCAGCATGTTTCGTCCCGGTTATGTTAGGGTTTAACAATTAGAATTTCGGTTTATTCCAACCCGGTTAAGGCCATCAACATGTTTCGACCCGGTTTTTGAAAAACCGAACTTTGGTTTATAGTTTAATAAAAGTGATGATGAATTCCGGTCGTGGGATTGATATATTTAGAGGCTTTATATAGCCAAGAGAGTTACACAATATCAGGAGCTATACTGATTTACAGGAGGTCAAAAAGATCTAGTTAAATCTATTGATTTGTTACAACAGAATATGGAATATTCTTATACCCTCCCGCAGTCGAATCGTGGGGAGGATGAACAGTAAGATTGCTCTTGAATTCTATGAATAAGAGTGACAGAAGACTTTTTGTGAAAATGTCAGTATATTGGAGTGCTGAAGGAACGTGCAAGACTTTCACCTGACTTTTCGCCACCTTTTCTCTGACAAAGTGAATTTCGATTTCTACATGTTTTGTCCGTTGTTGACGCACTGGTTATGAGAGAGATACACTGAACTTATGTTATCACAGTAGACAATGAAGGCCTTTGATATAGGACATCCGAGCTCCAACATAAGATTTCGAAGCCATGTAAGTTCTGCAATTGCATTTGTGACTCCTTTGTACTCAGCCTTACCACTGGAGCGTGAGACTGACGATTGTCTTTTTGATGACCATGAGACCAAGTTCGGACCCAAGTAGATGCAATAGCCTGATGTGGACCGTCTAGTATCGGGACAACCAGTCCAATTCGCATCTGAATAGGCAACAAGATGAGTAATTAACCCTTTTTGAAGTTGTAAACCATATGTTGTTGTGCCTTTTAGGTAGCGAATGATGTGTTTCAGTGTCTGTAGGTGTGGAATGCGCGGGGCATGCATGTATAAGAAGATTTGATGAACTGCGTATGCAATATCGGGTCTAGTGAAGGTTAAGTATTGAAGTGCTCCAACTAAGCGTCGGTATTGAGTTGCATCATAGATGAGTTCACCCTCCTTGACCTCTAGTTTCGATTGTAAATCCACCAAAGTTGCTAGTGGTCTACAATCAGTTATGCCGGCGTGTTGAATGATGTCACGGGCGTATGCGTCTTGACTGAGGAAGATCCCTCCATTCTTGAATTCAGCTTTGACTCCGAGGAAGTAATGTAGCTTGCCTGATTCAGACATGGGGAACTCTTGTTGCAGAGGGGAGACAATTGTTAGAGGTTGATGATATCGTCCACATATAAGAGAAGATATGCTTGCTGACTTCCTTGTTGAATATGAACAGAGACGTATCACTTTTGCTGCTTTTGAAACCAAGATTAGTGGCAAAAGTTGCAAAACAAGAATTCCAAGCTCTTGAAGCTTGTTTCCAACCATAGATCGCCTTATTCAATTTGTACACATGGTTGGAAATTCTTTGTTTGTATATCATGGTGGTTGATGCATGTAGATTTTCTCATCGAGGACGCCATGGATGAAGACATTTTTTACGTCTAGTTGGTGAATGGGATAGTCATTGGCGAGTGAGATATCTAGGACTGTTCTGATGGTTGCTGACTTTACAACGGGACTGAATGTTTCGTTGTAGTCGACTTCTTCCTTCTGTGATTTACCCTTAGCTACTAACCGCGCCTTGTTTCTCATTGGTGTCCCATCAGTATTCAACTTATGCTTGTTGAGCCACATACAACGAACAACATTAGCATCAGGTGGTCTTGGGACAAGATCCCAAGTGTTAGTCTTAATAAAAGCATCAAATTCATCATCCATTGTTGGTGTCCAATTTGGATCAGAGAGGGCTTTTATATGGCTAGTGGGAATTGGTGAAACAGATGAAAGTAGAGAAAATTGTTTCTTTGGATTTTTAATGCCACCTTTACCTCTAGTTCTCATTGAGTACCTGCTGGTTGTTAACCTGAGGGTGAGAAGCGGATGAGGATGATGGCTGAGGAGATGGGAGACTGAGATTTTGATGTGTCTGAGTTGTGTTTCCAGCAAGAGTTGGTGAAGTAGAAGCCGACTAGAGAATTTCTTTAAATATGGGAGAAGTGTTATCGTCTACCTTGAGAAAGTTGTACGAGGAAGGAGAGATTTTTGCTTGAGCTGCAGGAAAAACAGTTTCATCAAAGGACACATGGCGAGATATGATTATTCGGTTCGTCTAAAGATCGAGACACCGATATCCTCGATGTGAAGATGGGTATCCCAAAAATAAGCAAGGAGTCAATCGAGCTGCCAGTTTATGAAGGTTAGAGTGATTTAAATTTGGAAAATAGAGGCAGCCGGAGACCTTTAGAAGATCATACTTTGGAGCTTTTCGAAACAAGAGAGAGAATGGAATGCGATTCTGGATTGCCACTGAAGGAAGAATGTTGATAATATGAACAACGACATTTAGTGCTTCCAACCAGTATCCTGGTGAGAGATGAGCCTGAAAGAGTAAAGTACGAATCGCATTGTTAATAGTTCTGATCATCCTCTCTGCTTTGCCATTTTGTTGAGAGGTATGAGGGCAAGAGAAACGAATTGTTATCCCTTTAGAATGAAATAAATCCAGGAAGTTGGAGTTATCATATTCTCCACCATTGTCACCCTGCAAAGATCGAATTTTAGTGTGGAATTGTGTTTCAACATAGGTTGAGACTTGAGAAAATTTTGAATAACCCTCACTCTTTTTGCGAAGTAGAAATATTGAGAGGAAGTGTGTATGATCATCCAAGAAAAGAACATAGTATTTGAAACCATTGATACTTGGAAGTGGTGTCGTCCAGACATCGGAATGGACTACCTCAAAGGGAGTTGTTGTAATCGAATCAGATTTTGAGAAAGGAAGTTTTATTGGTTTTTTCATCTGACAAACAATACAAGAAGATGAGAATTCGTCATTATTACAAGAGATAAGCTTAGACGATTTTAAAAGCAACAAAGGATTTCTATTGATATGAGCTAATCTTCTATGTCATAGATCTGGCGAGAAGGACATAACAGAAGTGGAAGTGACTGGCAATTGAAGAAGAGAAGTCGGGAAGCGGTAAAGATCGCCATAGCTGTTACTGCGCATGAGAACTGTCCGCGTTGAAGATCTTTCACAGAAAACCTAAGAGAATCAAATTCAACAGAACAAAAATTTTGTGAACTTTCGAACAAATATTAAGTTCTTGACAATATTAGGCGTAATGAGAACCCGATTTAGAGAGAAAGAGCGAAGTGGAGAGGATAGAGAGGTGTTACCAGAGGATAAGACATGAATCCTGGAGCCATTGCCAACAATAACATAATGATCTAAGCTTTTTATTAATTCTAGACTTGAAAATACCTTCGTTTCCAGCCTTGTGACTCGTAGTCCCCGAGTCCATATACCATTCAGCACCAAAGGGATCAGCAAGTGTCATCGTGTTGAATGCATTGGAGAAGTCAGTTGAGAGTTGCTGATCAGCGACAACATTGCCCTGGTGATTTATTGTAGGGCGAGGTCCAAGAACACCACGCTGCATTGGTTGTTGAGACATAAAAGGATTCCAGTTTTGGAACTGGTTCTGCCATTGTTGGAACTGAGGTGTCCAGTACATGCTCGGTGGCCATTGTGGAAACTGATTTTGTTGCTGAAAACATGAGTTGTTGTGTATTACCTGGAACCGATTGTTGTTGTTGTTTCTGTTTCCACGTGAAGAGTGTCCACCTCGATTGTTCTGGGATTTCAACGTTGGCATGGCTTGATCAGAGGCTGTGAGGACTGTGGAGGATGATGCAGTGTTAACTTTTGAAGCCAAATACTTGTTGGATTTGTTGACGCGTTTCTCTTCCATCTCGAGCATTGATTGAACTGACTCAAAGGATGGGAATGGTTCGCGATGCTTGATAACATCGATTATATTGTCGAAGCGTTCATTTAGTTCATTGAGAAGGTACATCACCAAAGTGCGATCAGAAACAGGGGCATCGACATTAACTAGGAGATCGGAAAGAGACTTTAGTTTTGGCAATACACCTGAATGGTCATGTCGCCGATTTCTGTTGTCCTTAGCTCATTGTCCAATTGAATCGCTCGAGCTTCCTTGTTATTGCGAAACTAATTCTCGATCATATTCCAGATTTCCCGTGTTGTACCTCCAGGTTTGAAGGAGCTGCGGAAAAGCTTCGGAGCAAGGGTGCCATAGAGCCACAGCTTCACCAATCCATCATGTTTTTTCCACACAGTGTCGTCTTCTTCGGTAGGTTGAGAGGTTCCGTCGATATGGCCTGCAATATCGAAGGTGAGACAGTGTGTGTGAAAGAGTTCATGCCACACATCGTAATTATGGTCGTCTAGATCGAGAATTATAGGGATATGGGACTTGGTGTTTGTAACACCAAAATCCTTTTCGAGATTAGCTGCATTAGAGAGAAGAAGTTTTTTTTTTTTTAAAAAAAAGAGATCAAGAGTAACTGAGCTCTAATACCATGAAAGTGATGGTGAATTCCCGTCGTGAGATTGATATATTCAGAGGCTTTATATAGCCAAGATAGTTACACAATATCAGGAGCCATACTGATTTACAGGAGGTCACAAAGATCTAGTCAAATCTATCGATTTGTTACAACAAAATATGAAATATTCTTATATTTAATTTATGTTCGACAAATTAATTTTTAGAAAGAATAAGAGAAGAAGTTAAATATTGTTTTGATAGGCTGAATCAGGTCCATGCAATAATGCAATGCATGGACAACTCGTGAAAATCTTGGATTTTCTCCCTCAAAAAATAAAGTTAATATCGTGTGAGCTGATGATCAGATATTAAACTGATAAAAACACTTGATCTCAGCCAAAAGGCGGAGAAAGGTATAGGCCTCGGCTTCTCTTTCATACGGAGAAGCTTATGACGAACCTTGTTTAGCTGACAGATGTAGGACTTTAGAAAGCATCTTCCTTCTAAAACAAAAACAAAGAAAAACAGAGTTCTTGTCTCCTTTAAAAAAAAGTTAAAAAGCTCACAACGTTGCAACAATGGAGAAACTGTTAGTAGAACCAGAGGCCATAAGAAAACATATTGCATTAACGTTAACATCGGAACCTGAGCTAAAACACACAACTCCTAGAAATAAAGAACTCTGAGCCGAACCAACATATTTACAAACATTAGCAAAACCTAAAGCGGAACGAAGAACAGAACAAAGGAAACTAGTTGTCTTTTCATTTTAGCAGTAGAACATGACTCTCTTCACATTCTCCTTCAAAGCCGGTAACGGCTTAACACCTCCCCCGACACCAGAATCTCCACCAGTTGTTGTCTTCGTGCTCTTTTTCCCTGGTGACCCGTTATCTTGCATGATCTCCGGTTCCATGTAGAAACGTGCTCGAAATGCTGCAAGATGCGCATAGTACGCCGGAGGAACTATACAACAGCAATAATAAACATTAAATTTGCAGTGTTCCTATGATTTGAGAAGAAGAAGGATGTTATTTACCTACGGAGACCGATCTGGTGCATCGGGCATAGGTATAACAGAGATTATTAGTCAGAGATTGAATACCATCCGCTGTGAAATTGTTCTCATCCCAAAGAACATGGTAATGAGCAGGCCTGCTTGTTCCCTAAACCATACAATAACACCAAATAAGTTTCGTTTTTCGGATAGGTAAACCAGTGTTTTACAAGCTAGTCTCGTACCTGTATACCAGCGTGGCTACAAAGGTAGAAGTCAAATTCAGTTGGATGACATATCTTAGTGTCAACTACAGTACCTGAAAAAAATAATGTGGCAAAGAAACAGTTAGTTAATTAGTTCTGTTATTACAAACCGTGTTCAAGAGAACAGACCTGGTAAGATGTTTCCGCTTCGGTCAGTACTGCTTTTGTCTCGGTGATTATTAGCAAACAAACGGGTGTGGTGCCTCTTCTGTACCACGATGAAAGTCACAGGTGGCTGATAATTCGGCTCAAGCGACGCACAAGCCTGAACACACAAAAGGAATATGCTTTTTCCGTAAAATAAGACAAGATTTCAAGTAAACAAAAACAAAAGCAGAAGTTGTACTACCTTACGAATCGCATCCAACTCGTAGAGTAGAACTTGGTAGAATTGTCCTTCGCTTACTCCATCACTGCACCAGCATACACACCAATGAGAACACATGTTTTCTTAACTGAAATGAGTAATGAGAAACCTACCGGTAAAAGATGATTCGAAGTGGTTTCTGCCCTGTAGCTTTCCTGAATGAGATCAGAAGGTCCCTGTACAAAGAAAAGCAAGGTTGTGAATCAAACGATAAAATTAAACCGCAAGAAACTGAAATTATCCCGGTTTATTATTTACCTGATCATACCGCCACTAACAGTGCCACGTACAGGATCCTGCCATGTTTTATACAAATCTTGTATAAGTTCTTGCCTGTGAGCTTGAGCACAAACTAAACCAGCATATTTTGTGACTTCAGGCCAGTCTTGTGAAGCAACAACCTAACCAGAAAAACAAAAACGATGTTCAGCTACTTTTTGATACAGAAGCCTATAGTTACTTGAGTTTTGTTGTATATGCTTTACTGCAGCGATTGAAGGGCTTGACTCTTCCCCATTCTCTGGGTGAGTCACGTCTGCGCCAAATATAATTGTCGGTATATCGCTAACCAATGGAATCCTACAGCTTATGGCATCTAGCAGAACTGTGTTCCTTCCTCCCATCTGAAAACAACATAAGAAAGAGATCAGATTTGAGATTCCAAATGCTAAGATAAATTGAACATTTCAATTCAGCGGTAATAAGTATTCACCTTGACATTGATCTTAAGGGATACATTTGCCAGATACTGTTTGCTGATCTTGAACACATGTTTTGTGAGACAACACTGAGATATTAAACCAAGCTCGGTTTCACAGATTCTCTTAAGATCCCCTGAGATGAAAAGAGTAAAACGTTGTACTCAAAAGGACAAAAGGGTTAAGTTTTTTGGATGTAGAGATGATGATGATGATGATACCGTAAAGTGAACCGTTGTTATCAGGTAAAATCGCCAACAGAAGCTCTAACTCTTTGCCTTTGGTTCTGTTCATAGCAGTGTGATAAACATGCTTTAGAGCTTTGTCGACTTGATCAGGCCTTGCGCTGTATATTGGTATCACAGGTTCCGGATTAAACTCCTACAATAACAAACGAAGAGAAAGTTTATGATAAGAAACACTTCCAGTTAAAAAGCAGCAGGAGAGAAAGAAAGACACAGAGTGTTATTACCATGCCAGAGACTTCACACATCTGACCAAGTTCATTACAAAACCCACGAGCAACATTTTCTTGAACACTGCGTGAGAAGTTAACACAGGCCCACCTGTTCACCGTCATTCCATTGATCATCTTCTTGTTCATCATATTCCATTGACCAACTTGCGGAAGGCAATCCTTTTCTTTCCCATTCTCATGATACTTAAGCTGTAGTAAGTAAGCAAAGAGAAACGAATAAGCATAACAGTATCATAGTGAGAGAACAATTTAGATCTTGTTAGTTGTGTTTTTTTTTACCCATGGAGCTGGAAGAATGCGAGCTTCAACAGAAGCTAACTTTTCGCTTATATTGATACCAAACTCCTTAGCATACGGATCTTGCTCATACGCGTTGTGTTGCACCGTCTTCAATACATTATCCCAACCAAGATTAGTAATCCTCATTTCTAAATAAAAAAGAAGCATTGAGAAAAAGATGAAAGACTATAAAGATTACCTTCAAAATATCGTTTTCTCTGTCCCTTGGCCTCTGGCATGTAACTTTCAAAAGAGCAGTAATCTGCTTCTCGTTCAACCTTTTTGTGTACCGTTGTCCCTCCACAATTTTGCATGCCTACATTTAAAACCGTATCAGCGAACATCTTCAGTTAAAAGAACAAAACAAAAACTGCAGTTTAAGATTTACCTCCATTGGCAAATAGCTTGCCTTTTTCTGGTTTCCAACTTGAAGACACGGCAAATGAGTGTGCTGGATCGTGAATCCATACATCTCCTGGAAATACTCAATAACCGACTTCATCGTAGCATTCTCATCAACTGGAAACCTAATATATATAAACCAGAAAATTTTCGATTAAATCTTAAATGAAACCAGTCTTTAGAGTGGCAACAAAAGAAGCTACTTACATAAGCTCTCTTGTTGGTTGAGTTGTTAAACCGGCAACACGGTATTTCCTTCTTACGTTTGCTCTATGTGTAACTTCTACTTTCACTCCCCTCAGACCTTTCTTGATCTGTTACAATAACCAAAATCAAAAACCAATCTTGGAAGAACATTCAAGGACTTTAAGACAAGAGAGATACTATGTGATGAAGAGCAGCATTGTACCTTAATACGATCAGAGTCAGACAATGGCTTCGACAAGACATCTTTCCCAAGAAGTTGTGCTACAAACTCAATCACAGGAAGAGGCTCGATAAATGCAGCTGAAGCCATGTCTACAAAGTAAAAGAAGAACACATTAAAGGTATTACGCTGATTTGTTACATAAGCACAATACAGTAACAAATCTCTCAAGTCAATGTTTTTTTTTTACCGATATTTAGAGATAAACCCATTTGTGTAGGTCTTATACTTTGGTAAAATCCGCACCATGATTGTAACCCTTCACCAAGTCGCTGCGGTGTTCTAATATCAGGCGAAAAGAAAGATCTTCCGACAGGACAAAACCTTTTGACAGACAACTCCCTGAGTACAATGTCAAGAATCTGCAACGCCTCTTGCGGTCCATCCGCGCGTTTACCAGCTAGAAACTCGCCTAAGTGATGCATATTGGCCCGTGCAACAAACTTGATAGCCACCTTATATGATCTCTCCCTTCTACCAAAACACACACAAAAAAAATGTCAAAAATTTCAAATAAAATACACATAAAACAATATCAATAGAAAACTTACCTAGGGCCGTTGATGATACCATCGTCTTCATCAAAGATCTTAACAGTGAACTCTTTCCAAGTGAAAGGAAGCTCTCCGGCCGTGTAGAGACTTTTCCGGCCGTCATAAGCCGGAAGTCTCGTCCCGAGATCAGACTCTTTGTATAGTCTCACTAACTCAGCAATGATGGTTCTGTTTACACTTTTCGACGACACTTCAGGAGTTATTGTAACCTGCAAACATTAAACAAAAACAATATTAAATAAGAGACCTGTGACATTATTAGACTAAAGTTTGAAGCTTTTTTAATATTTTTTTCTCATTAGGACAAATATGAAAACCTACATCATAGTGATTCAGATCTTTGGTCGGTAAGTCTGCTAGGAAATGGTTAGCTTTAACAATGCATTTAGTTCCAAGCTGTCCAAATCCAGGTCTCGGTGCAAAGTTGGAGTTTTTACTCGACCCACGAACACCCATCTGCATCTGATGGTTCACGGCGACGATCTCAGTGCCGGAGACGGGAGCGTTTTGAACGGGCGGTGGTTTACGAGGACGAGAGCTAGGTCTCATACAGACATCTCCCTGGTCTGATTTCCGACCACCACGGTTTCTCCTCCGGCTACGATTCTTTGACGGAGGAGAAGGTGAAGAAGCTTGACTCTGAGAGGCTGCCGTCGCCGGAGTAGGAGGAACTTTACCGTTTTGCACGGCCTTGGGAAGATGCTTGGGTTTGATGAGTAAGTGAGTCTCAGAGGTTTCTTTCATTGGCCTAATCGGCATTCTTCTCTCTTACGGTTTCACTACAAAAGGAATGAAACAAAACAAAAACAAAAACAAAAACAAAAACAAAAGGAAGAAAAACTGATCCCTTCTTGTCTTTATTCAACCTGCAAAATCATGACCAAGAAAGAAAACAAATTAAAAATCGAAAACCCATTTGTCAGATTGCATTAAATACAGAAAATCCATAAACCATGATGATGTTCTTTGGGTTTGAAAAATAAAAATCAAAACTTTGCAAAAAAAGAACAGTATAGTAAAAAAGAAAAACATTATTCACCATCATGTTTTTGTTGTGGTTTGCAGAGAGGTAAAACAGAAAATGATACAGTGATTATATAAACTGCACATACACAGCTACATAGATACATATATGTATAGTTCTTTAGACAAGAACCCATGAAACTAGAAGAGACCAAGAAAGAGAAGAAACAAAAACCCAGAAGATTTTTCTCGTGCTGTTCCATTAAGACAAAAGATTGAAGCTTTTAAAGGGAAGATTGAGAGTACCCAGAAGACAAAACCGGAGGAAGCTTTAAGCTTTTGTCTCTATTCAAAACCGGAAAATGAGATCCCGGAGCAAAATATGGATGAGCCCAAGCAGATAACTACAAAGCTTTTTTTGCTAAGATGGAAACAAAAAAAATTGAAGCTTTTATTTTTGCTGTGAATTGGTAGAGAGAGAAGGGAAGTGAACAAAGGGAAGGAATAAACATCGAAAAGAGCAGTGGAAATATCAATATCTCCCCTATGAGAATTTTATTTTTTATAAAAGAAAATATAACTTTGAATTTATTGCTACGGAGAGAAAATGACCCCGTCCGCTAATATTTAATTGATTTTTTTTTAAAGAAAAAACAGTAAAACAAGTATATTTAACAGAGAAACACTCACCAACCAGTGACAAGATTGCAGCTTCAGAAGATTGTGTGACGCTAAAGGTAATAGCTTTCCTATCAATGTGTAGAAAAAATTCTCAGAAGAAGCAAGGCCGAGGAGAAGAGAGTGTGTGATGAATGATGATGATGATGATGATGATGTTGATGAAGGAGGAGGAAGATAAAAAGGATGATTGTGATATAGAAAATGAAAAAAAGAAAAAACTCTTTTTATTATTATTTGCTCTTCTTTAAAGACGCATGCAAAAGAGGTTTGCTTTTGGGGCTTTGGTGTCTTTAAAATCACGTGTAAAGCTTTCTCTCTTGCAGCCTCTCTCTCATCAGTCTTGCTTCACTCTTCACTTTTTATGTTTCCTTTTCTTTTCCACTTTCTTAATAATTTAATCTTTTTGAGAAAAAGTGTATTTCTATGTTTATACACTTTTCCTAATTATTTATTTTCGTTAAGTACAAATTTCTTCTTTTTACTTAGCACAAATGTATTTAATTTGTCGCAGCATTTAGTTAATTATGGACAGTAGTGATCAATTATACACTTTTTGTAATACAATGTGATTCCCACAGTGTTTATAGAAACTTCACAATTGGGTTTAGTTATTAGAGAAAACGACTTGAGCATGACCACTTTACATGATTACAATCCTTTTACTATTTTGTGACCATTTGTACATATTTATTGAATTAGATTTTCTTGGATATGTTTAGACTGATTTCTTATGTGTCAGCTTATTGCAGCTCTGCTTAAGCTTTCATGGCCACTTTCTTTCTTTGTGGTCCGTTAGTACCACCACTAACGCAATGTACATAAAAGATGTATGTGTGTAATAATTTATATGTAGATAGGGAGAGATAAAAGATTTAATGTCTATATTTTGAAAATAATAAAAGCAAATGATAACACACACGGAAGAAGGAATAATTCGAACTTGCAGTCTCTTCTCTTTTCTTTCTGCTGACCCCATTTCATGACTCTACACCCTCTTTACTTTTGTTTTCTTCCTTTTTTTAATTGTTTATCTTCTTTATTTACGTATAAAACTACATGAAATGTCCACCCATATAATAAACCTATATTAAGCAACATTCATGTGAGCTATTTTATTACAAAACACCATCGTTAGCGTTGCTAATTACACAGAGAAGAGACTCTTGTATCAGCAAAACAATATAAGTAAACTTCATTTTACCGACAAAACAAATGTAGGAAAATGTGATATACGATATCTTTTAAAAATGTTTGATAAATTATCTATGATGTTGCGTTAAATAACATATGATGAGTGACAAAGTAATGAGATCCACTTGTATTTCAAGTCCAAAATTGCAGTTCAGAATTTTACTAGAGTGTTAATAATATAAAAAGGCAGACAGTATCTTGTAACTATAATTTTCTAGATTGTAATTAAGAAGATAACAAGATAGTTTGATATAATCGATTCAAGATCTGGATACAAAGATGTCATTATAAGATATACGGTTTTATCATGGGAAAATTACCAAAAATGACTTAAAACTTAATTTTAAATACAAAAATATATCTCAAATTGAATCAAATGTAAAAATAACGTAAAAGACTAATGAATTTATAATCATCACTTTATGATCAAACCAAAAATATGTATGTACTTATACGAATATAACCCCGTAAAGTCTTCTATGTGGTTAGTAAGTCTTCTCCAAAAAACTTCTTGAAAAGTTTTCTTTTGTATTAAATCGTAAAAATAATTTGTAAATTTCATAAAAAATATTTTGATAGAAAAAGTTCGAAACCATGTAAATATACACATTTCTAAATGATTTAGTCATGAGTCTTGGGTTTAGGGTTTGGTAACACATGTTATAGTATTCTTTGTATTTTTATGGTTAGATTTTGGAATTTTGTTTTAAAAATAACTTATACGTGTTTAGTTTTAAGTATATTAAACACTTTATAAGTTAATTTTAAGTTTAATGAAGTGTTTTTTGATATTTAGTTTTATTTGATTATAGGGTTTAGAATATTTTCCACAAGGCTTTTCAAAAAGTCTTTTAATCTATAGTATACTAGAAGACCTCCTAGAATACTTACAACAAAATCTAACATTTCTCACTTACATTTTAGTAGAATTTAAGTTTTCTGCCTAATCACAAATTTATGAATTTAGGTTTTCCACCTAATATGAAGTCTTCCATAAGTCTTTCAAGAAGTCTTCTAGGAAATCTTCTCATGTATTAGATCTTAAAAATAAATTATAAATTTTATAAAATATATTTTGATAGGGAAAAGTTCCAAATCATGTAATTATAGACATTTCTAAATGGTGTAAATTTAGATTAACTAAAATTGAATTGTTTTCAACATGGGTGAGTGAATGTAGAATGAATCATGATAGTCTTTGGTTTAGGGATTGGTAACATATGTTATAGTATTGTTTGTATATATATGGTTATATACTTGAATCTTAACTTTGAAAAAAAATTGACCTATATGTGTTTAATTTTGTGTATATTAAACACTTTATAAGTTGATTTTAGGTTTAATGAAGTGTTCTTTTACTATTTAGTTAGTTATTTGATTTTAGGGTTTGGAAGACTTCTTGGATTAATTGTAAACTGGGGGTTTAGAAGACTTTTAAACCGAAAATATTTAACTTAATTGGAAATTTTGTCTTTTTATATAAAGAAAATTTACACATTCTTTCTCTTCTTATCAAATGATTGGGACAAAAATGCAATGTTTCTCACTCTATTTTTTTTAAACTCTCTTCAAACTTGAAAACGCCAAACTTTAAATCCATTTCTCATTTTTTTTATGTCTTTCTCCCTAATTTACTTGTTTTTGCAGGTTTTTATTACATGATTATCGTATTCACTCTTCCAAAGGTAGACATCTACATTTTTTATATGTACTTTTGTGTGTGTTTATATGTTAGATTCTAAAACGTTATAGATTCAATCTAATGTGACTGTTTTATTTATTATTTAACCATAAAAGATTATTTTTGAAGTTTTTGTCTATTTTAAAACAATTTGAATGTTTTTAAATATGCAGATTTTTGCAGATTTGAGTCAAACTTTGAAAGACTTCTCATAAGACTCTTACAAGAGTTATAGGAAGACTTCCAAGAAGTCTTCTAATGCATTTTATGATCGAAAATTTCTCAAGAAGTAGACTTCCGAGGATGTAGGCTTCCTAAGAAGTCTTCTGAAGTCTTACGTCCAAAGTGATACAAATTTTAGAGATGTACTTTTGTGTTTATATATATATATATATATATATATTAGATTTTAAAAATTATAGATTGAACCTAATGTGGCTTCTTTGTTAACTAGTAAAGCATAAAAAAAAATTGAAGTTTTTATCCGTTTTGAAGCCATTTAAATATTTTGAATATGCAATTTTTTCATATATCATTCAGACTTTGAAAGACTTCTCAGAAGACTATCAGAAGACTTCTCAGAAAACTCTCGGAAAACTTCTCAGAAGAATTCTTGGGAAGTACTCTAATGCACTTTTTTCTAGAAAACTTCCCAAGAAGTCTTCTGAAGTCTTCCCCCAAAGTGTTACAATGGATGATATCAAGTAGAGTTCAAGTTTATCTATATCAAGGAATGATATTTAGCTCGATAAGTAATAGTTTTGCTTTATGATTTGTATGTGTAATCTTTTAGTTGTGAATTCTTTTGTAAACTTGAAGAGATGTTAATGAAAAGAATTTGGCAAATATGTTCATGTTTACAATATTATTTTTACCAAAAATACTTAATATTATTGAAGTATTGACATTCTACCCACAACAAAACAGAACAACAACTAAATCTAGTAAAAATTACTAAAACTAAGAGAGAATATTTTTCAAGAAAACTTAGTCATGTTATAATGATTCAATCTCTTATTCATCTTGTGAAACTTGTACAAATATATATACTGCAGAAACAAAGTATTCTAGAGAGAAGCATTAACACGAGCTTCCATATTTACAAGATATGCATATATTCAAATAATGAAGATAGTGATATCTTGTGTCCTTAACAGGCTCCCTCAAGATGGAGGGGCTGTTGCCACGCCAATCTTGTTTCTAAGTTCTGTGAATCTCTGTCGAGGCAATGGTTTCGTTAATGCGTCGGCAAGTTGATATATGGTGTTGATGTGGGCTATCCGGAGCATTCCATTTTGTATCTATCCGCGGATGAAGTGGTAATCGAGGGCTACATGCTTCATACGTGAGTGAAATACATGGTTTGCACAGAGGAATGTGGCTCCAAGATTGTCACAATATATTATAGGTGGTGTTGGTAATTGAAGGTCGAGCTCAGTGAGAAGATTACAAATCCAACGGACCTCGGCAGATGTGTCAACAACCGTTCTGTATTCAGCTTCCGTCGAGGACCTTGCAACACCATTTTGTTTCCTTGATGACCAAGATACTGGGTTCTTACCAAGGTAAATAACATTGGCGCTTGTGGACACATAGTCGTGAGAATCACCCGCCCAATCAGCATCTGAAAAAGCATGGATATTTAGACTGTTGGTGGAGTGAAGGAAGCGTTGTTAACATCCAATTGTTGTATTGGCCATTCACGAGAGACTGCAATGTTCAGAATCAGCCGTATAGTTGTAGTTTTGATTACTGGACTGAATGTGGAAGTGTAGTCTCTACCAAACTGCTGGGTGTAGCCTTTGGCAACAAGACGCGACTTACGCCTGCCAAGTTTTCCATTAGGAAGCAATTTATTCTTATACATCCATCTGCAGCCAACAACATTTTGATGAGGTTTTCTTGGAACCAGCTCCAGTGTTTGGTTTTTGGCAAATGCATCAAGTTCGTGAGACATTGAACGACGCCATCGTTCATCTTGTAACGCCTGGTTCACATTTCTAGGCTCAGAAGGTATGGGATGTTCTAAGGCTGCGGTAAGGGTAAGTTTGTTGTTGGGTTTGGAGATATTGTTTTTCCTGCGGGTTGTCATTGGATGTGTGTTCGATGGTTGTTGATTTGGGTGTCTTGGTGGTGCTGGGAGTGGGTTTGTGGGTTTTTGGGAACCGAGTGTGGTTGTCGGGTTTGTGGTTATAGTTTCAGGTGTGGGTGTTGGGACTGGACCTGCATCAATATCAGGAGAGGGGGGACTTATAGTGGTGTCAGCTGTCGAAGTGGTATGAGTTGTCTCCTGCATTGTTGCAGGTGAAGTATCAGCCTGCGAGGGTCCCATTGGCGGCAAGGAGGTGAGTATGAGTGGCACTGTAAATGGAACACGAGTTTACTGGTGGCTCGGTGTTGGAGGGTGTGGCAATGTCTGGTTCTTTGGTTTCGTGGACAAAGGTGTGAAAGGGAAAGGTGTGTTCGTCGAACCTCACATGTCTTGAGGTGTAAATGCGACATGAGCTTGGTTCGAGGCAGAAGTAGGCACTTTGGGAGAGAGAGTATCTGAGGAAGACGCATGGCATTGAGCGGTTCTCTAGTTTGTTGGAGGCGTAAGGTCGTAGCCAAGGGAAGCAGAGACAACCAAATGTTTTGAGCTTAGTGTAATTTAGGTATGTGCCGAACAGCTTCCAAAACGATGAGGTCATGCCGAGTAATGGCGTTGGTAGCCTGTTGATCAAGTATGTGGCTGTTGCAAAGGCATAAGTCTAGTATTTGATTGGCATGCCAGCATGTGTGAGGAGAGTGAGGCAAGTCTCAACTATGTGTCGATGCTTGCGTTCTGAGACACCGTTGTGTTCTGGTGTGTGAGGTGGAGAGGTAAGGTGTGAGATGCTGACAAAGGTGAGTATGGAGTGCAAGGTGATGTATTCACCTCCATTATCAGAGTAAAGTGTGCCTATCTTTGCCTGAAACTTGTTCTCAACAAGGGCCTTGAATGCGATGAAGGTATCTTTGGTTTGGGATTTTGTTTTGAGTGGGTACAGCCAAGAGTAGCGGGTATAGTGGTCTATGAAGAATTGAAGACAACATAATATTTATAGTTGCCGATAGAAATAGTTGGGGAGGTCCAGACATCGCTGAAGATATATTCTAAGGGACGAGTAGAAAGTATTGTGGACTGGGTTTAAGGAAGTTTTTTGTGTTTTATTAATGGAACAATCATGACAAATGAAACGAGACAAATGGTTTGAAGACGATGAAACATGGAGCTTTGACACAACAGCTTTAAGAGTGGGTAGAGAGGGGTGTCTGAGATGATAATGCCAGTCTTGAAGGGTGGTTTTGGGTGAGGTAGAGGAAAAGAAGGATTGGATGGTGGTTGAGGAGACTGGCCACTCGTATAAGTCATCCGTGGTCTTGCCGCGGAGCAATGGGACTCCCGAGGATAGATCCTTCACCTGAAAAGAGGCAGAAAAGAATTCGACAGAGACTTTGTTAGCATTACAAAGATGGTATACAGATATGAGATTCTTATGGATATGGGGAACACAAAGAACATTATTGAGGGTGAGGTTTCTAGAGGAAGAGGGTAAAGTATGTGAACCAGTGTGCGTAATTGGAAGATCCGAGCCGTCGCCAATGAGAACTTTGTCATTACCATTATATGGCTGATGCAGAGCTAAGTTTCCGAGGTCGCTGGTGAGATGGTGCGTCGCTCCACTGTCCATGATCCAAGATGTTGACGGTGAGGACGACATCATGGAAACATTGTCACGAGGCTTCCAGGGAGGGTAGTTGTTTGAAGCTGACTGATGTTGGCCCGTTGAGGCGTGAGTGCTGAGCTGGGGACATCGTCGTGCACTATGACCAAACGTACTGCAAAGTTGACACTTCCCTTGATAGCCTCCTTGTACTCCCTTTGATTGTCGGTTGTCTCTGTTATTGGTGTAATGTTGAGACTGATTGGATCGGTTCCAAGACTGATTGGGCCTCTGGTTTTGAGTGTGACGCCCTTGATGCTGCGTGTTGACGGCGTTGGCAGAGATAGGTGATTCAGAGATCACTGATTGTGCAGTCAAAAGTTTGGCTTCTTTATTGAGCAACTTTTCATGGATCTCAATAACCGAGGGTGATGTGTCTCGAGCTTCTAGCTGATCAATCGTCTGTTTGTAATCTTCAGGTAAGCCACCTAGAATGTACTCAACTTGATCCTCATGATCCACTGGTTTTCCTAGCAAGGCTAGTTGATCGAAGCGTGTCGTCAATCCTTGGATGTACTCATCTATTGTTTTGGTTCCTTTGCTCCACTGGCGGATTTGAAGGCGAAGTTGTTGTATGTGTCCTCGACTAGGTTTTGCGTAAGTGTTGGTGAGAATACGCTAGATCTCAGCAGATGTTTTGGCAGTAGAGACAATAGGTTGAACAGAGACAGCAATGATGCCTATGAGCCCACTATAGATGAGGCGATCTTGCCTTTTCCACAGTGTGTATGCAGGGTTGACGACTGTTGTTTCAGCTGTGGTGACGGTGGGAGACGGTGGTGGGGTAGTTCCGTCAAGGTGACCAGCAAGTTCATATCCGTCTAATAGGGCATGAACTTGAAGACTCCACATCATGTAGTTGATGGAAATTAGTTTTGTGATGTTTGACATGTTGATGTTGAGGAGGCTTTGTTGGGTGAGCTCGATAGTTTCAGCAGAGGGGCTGACATTTTTAGGGTTTTAGGGTTGCGGCTGTGCCGTAAGAAAAAAGAAAAAGGAAAGAAATAGAGAGGAGAAGAATTTTAGGATTGTATATCCTGCTCTGATACCATGTTATAATGATTCAATCTCTTATTCATCTTGTGAAACTTGTACAAATATATATACGGCAGAAACAGAGTATTCTAGAGAGAAGCATTAACACGAGCTTCCATATTTACAAGATATGCATATATTCAAATAATGAAGATAGTGATATCTTGTGTCCTTAACAAGTCAAATTCACAAAATATCAAAACTGAATTTTAAGTGAAATTTTAAATTTAATAAAAGTTAAAAATTATATCTTATGATCTTAGAAGACACATTAAACCACATGACTTTGATATTTTTGAAGTTACTTAAAACTTTTGAAAGTTAAAACATATTTTGAAGTTACTTAATACTCTTGAAAATCTAGCTTAGAAAACTTCTCTAAAAGTCTTCTCGGATTAGCTAGAAGCATTAGTAAACATGAATATTTGTAACCTCATAATTATCACCAAATAAGTTATGGATTGACATGTTTAGATTTTACAAGCACACATAACTTTACCACAAAAGTGACCTACTCGTTAATGGTCAAGAATCATGAGCTTCAATGTCTCTATGAACTTTACAATGTTTGGAATCAAAATCTAGGTTTTTTGATGAATTTTAAGAGAAAGTGAAATAGATATTTATTGATAACAATGATAATATTATAAATATTTGATGAAAATGAAGATTAAACACTTCTTTTCGAAAGAAAAAAAACAATGATATTTTCGTAAATAACTCGAATTTATAGGGTAAATATGACAAATGATTTTTTTTTTAAAAAATCATAAATCACTTTTGAGATTGATTCTAATTTTTGAGTCACATTTAAAAAACTCTATTTTATCATGGTTCTCTAGTATAAGGAAGTTAAATTTAAAATGCTAACAACCACAAAAATATATATAATTCTATTATTTAATTTTATTTTTAGCAGTTAGAAACTTATTAATTTATTTTTTTACTGTAAACCTAGAATTCTATTATTTAAACTTAGTATTCTGTTATTTAAGGTAGTTTATATTTCTTTAATAGTAACTTGCTCAAGTGGCTTGAGTGTGATATGTAACGGTTGGTATATGTTTTTATTTGCAGCGGATGGGAGAAAGTGTAACGTCCTTCCACATAATTCATTTCCACAGGCTTCGGTAATCAAGTTTTCGGGTCAGCTTCGGTCGAGTCTTTTCGGATTCAGATCCTTCGAGTCTTAAATATTTAGATTTAATAAGATAATTAGAATTTGTCGGTTCATGTTTAGTTCATGTCGGGTCTTGATCATTTTGATCATATATAGTTGGATCCAATAGAGTATTTAAAATTTATTAGATCAGGTTTGGTTCGATTTTAGAACGGATTATGTTTGGGTTTTGTCTGGTCCGGTCCAAAAAAAATACCCAAAACACAAATAATATTTAAATACCAAAAAAACCCAAAACATTTACCCAAAAATCTGTCCTGAAAATATAAAATTCCCGAATTTTTATCCGATTATCTTAATTATATTTTTAAAAATCTAAAATTTTACTCCAAAGCCAAAAAATATAAATTTTCTAGTTAGAAGAATATACATAATACCAAATATATTAAAACACCCATATATAATCAATATATACTAGAAGTTTCGAGTAATTTAGGTATCCCATCGGATCTCGGATTCAAGTCGGTCGAATTCAAAACCTACAGATCCTTAGTAATAAGACCCAAATAAAAAAATCGGTTCGGTTTTTATCTAAATCGAGAATTTTCATATCAATTTTGAATCGGGTCTTCAGATTCAAATAAAATGACAGGCTTACATCTCCACTACAAAAGATATATGATTTTCTCGCTAATAGTAAAGAGTCTATTTACAGAGAAGTGTCTATATGGCATCATGATGAACTATAGCCGACCTATAATCAGTAAAAATATGTAAGTATTAACTAATCCTGACGCACATACTTTCATAGACTATATAATATAATAATGAAAATTGACGAATGGATTACGGATGGTTAGGATTTGTGAGGAGTGGTGTGTATAAATAAGAAGAAGAACCTCCACGTGTAAGTAAGATATACCTCAGGTGGACCCCTACTTCACTAGTGCCTACAAGAAAAACGTTGGCCCTGAGATCCATCATGATCATGACGAACGTATTTTACCTCTTTTGTTTTTCTTTGTGAGACTTGAAAAAAATTTAGTAGAAAGTTATCAAAGTACTTGTTGGCAACAATAAAAAGGTTTCAGAATATTCCAAAAATTTACGATGAATAATGATGACATTGTTGGACTAATGGGGAAAGCTGAGGACAGCGTTTTAATTTTTCTTTTCTGGCGATAAAATGATATATACACAGTATAATAATTTGTAGTACATGTTTAAAGCAATCTAACATTTCGCCCAAAAACAAATGGCTAAAGTATTTAATCCTAAATTTTACTTAAAAATAAGATTTTTATTTTCGTTGACTTGTAAAAAGAATTATCTGAAAAAAAATTTGAGCTATGATCAGCTATAGAAAATATATATTTTATCAATAATGAGATATAGAATAGACGATAAATACATAAGTATCTCTCATAATTAAAGAGTATAAATGTATTGAAACTATATTTTAACAATCAAAAAGCTTGGATTTCTTTTTTTCTTGACATCTCCTTATTTTTTTATAGATCTTTGAAGGTGAATTATGACGATGATGTAATTTTTAGTGCGAATCAAACATCTTTATGTGATATTTAATGCCTTTGATTCCTTTACGTTTTGCTTTGACTCCCCGAGCTCGACGTGATAGACGATCCCAACTTGGGGTAGGCCTTGACTTTCGTCGGTCTATCATTCCTTCTCGGCCTTGATGATGCTTGACTTGGCCTTTATTATGTTTAGGATGAGCTCTCGAACCAGACTTAGAACAAAGTGAAATCGGGCTCCAACAATAGCTTCTTTGGATTCTGATATATCTTAGGTGGTTATATGATTCAGATATTGAATCCAACTTGGATGATGTATTTGAGGTTGTCGGTCTATGTGTTACAAGGACCCAATTTGAGATTCCGGTTTGATGAATATATGACGGGTATTGATTGAAGTAAATCAAGGGATTCAGTTTTTCTTCCTTGAAAAATGAATCGTCCATATAATGGTAATCATTTCCTTTCGTGTCTCTCGATTGGAGTATAAGTTTCCCGCTTCCCTACTTTACTTTTTATTATTGCTTTTTTTGGAGAAAATCAAAACTTCTTCTTCTTGTTACCAAACCGAGTCCATGGTGATGCAAATCATGTAAGTCCTACAAAAGATAGTAATGGATTTTAATGGGAGGATATATGTTGTGTGCACTGAAATGAGTGAAAATTTTGAAGCTCTAAACACCCATGTGAAGAATCTAGACACTCAGATTGTGCAGACTGCGGAAGCTCTGAAAAGTCAAGAAGCTTTGATTAAGGGGAAGGCTAAAGCAAGTCGACGCATCAGATCAACGACATCATTGATGATGATTTATGGGAAGTGGTTAAGCATGAGAAGCCAGAGGAAAGCAATTTACAGATCGAAGGTTTCATGTCATTTGTCAACAAGCATTGAGCAACACCCATTACTGAGCACTCGGCACCAGCTGATAGTGTTGATCAACATAAAATGTGTGTACGTCGACACCCTTCGGAGAACTTGGTACAATTAGAAAGCTTTGAACAACACCATTCTAGTGGATGTCGACACTGCCCAAAGAAATATGGACCATGATATGCTCAAATTAACCTTAAGAGCTACTATTTCAATAAGAGGTTCAAGTTCAGTTGAAATACTTAAGGATCGAATCCACAAAGACTTTGAGATTACACAATAGATTTATCATTTTCGAAGTAAAGTTAGAAAGTAATTATGGAAAGCAGTAAACAAAGAAGTAATAATGTGTTTGTAAGTTATCAAGATGAGATGAAACTAGATTTAGGTGAACTCTCAAGTGTACTAGGAATGCAAACTAAATGTGTTATCGGGGGTGTATTAAGGTATAGTTCTCGAACTCAAATCAAGTTATAATCAATCAAATTTTGTATGTAAAGATTATCTAATGGCTAGACCTAGGATTCCAACTCTCGTATGTAAATCCTCGAGGAGTGTCGATCGGCACTATCA
Organism: Moricandia moricandioides; assembly: GCA_905132885.1. Classification (NCBI taxonomy): domain Eukaryota; kingdom Viridiplantae; phylum Streptophyta; class Magnoliopsida; order Brassicales; family Brassicaceae; genus Moricandia; species Moricandia moricandioides. The sequence goes on from CAJHQQ010000466.1 coordinate 175,140, forward strand.
TATGAGTGTCGATCAATACTATTTACAAAAAAGCTTAAACGAACATGTTTGATAAGTTATCTAAGCACCTAAACCAACTATCGTATGCACCTAGTAAATTAATCATCTTAGTTTTAGTTCAGGAAACATACCAAGCTTTTTTGCGCCAATTAATTCTAAGATCTATGTTCAAAGTGATCAGTCTTAATCTTAGCAGTAAACACAACTAGATGAAGAATTAATTAATTTCCTTAACACTAGATGAAGAATTAATTAATTTCCTTAACAACAATACAAATCTAGTAGACCATTAAACAACCTTTGAAGAACCGTAAGTCTAACAATGAAACTACTGAGACATAATCAATGAGAAAATAATTATAATCTGAATAATTTGTATAAAACATAATATAAAGAGTAGAGAAACAAGTAGAAACCAAAAAGAGTTCAAGATCTTCTCTCATAAGATGTTCAAATCTCTCTCTAGTCTAAAGCTCTCTCCTCTAGAATAATGAAGCGTAGGTTACAAAACTCATGAAACCCTAATAAATTTTCTAATATTTGGCTAGGACTTGTTGTATAATTCTTGGAACTTTTGTGTAATTACTCTATGGTTATGTGGTATTGTTCTAAGAAAAAGTTCATAATCTCCAATTGACTCTGTCGACTCAATAAAACAAATTCAAAAATGACATACTGACTCTAAAAAAAAACACAATGTCAATAACTACCTCGCCCAGACTTAAGAAACAACATCCTCAGTGTTATTCATTCTAAGCTTGGCAAATGAGAATACAAATATAAATTTTTGCTAGTCTATGAGATGAAGAATTCATACTTCTCTGTCTCGAATATCGATCAACAAACACGCATTGGTGTCAATCGATACCGCTTTGACAAAACAAATATGCTCTTAAGTTAACGTGTCAGGTAACCTAAATCTTTGTATCAGTTAGCATAGTTAGCACTGTTAGACACTCAACACACACATTATTCACAAGATAAAAGACAGGCTCAAAAGGTAGCATAGCAAAATAAAATAAATAACAAGCATAAATCCAAATAAAACGAAAATAAAACATAAGTAGAAAATGAGTAAATAAATAGGATAAATCCTCATCGGTATCCTCGTCCTCTTTTTCTCCTAGTCTACGTGAAGGGCCTACTGCAGCTGATGAAGGCCTCGCTTTGAAACGGGGCCTGATCATGCACTGGCAATTTGACACTCCGGCCTAGATGACATGAAGAGCATTTACCAAGATGCGCAAAAAATCACCACGGTTTGTGATGGGTATCGCCGGGATATCTGGGAATTCAAGAAAAAGAGCAGCTGGTGGAGCAGGAGAAACTGGAGCGTCATGAGGCTCAAAATATTTGACTGGTGCAGCTGCAAATCGCAGTGCAGCTCGTCTGTGAAGTCTGGTGGTTGGTTTTTCGCAGGAGGCGTGGGTCTGGATGGAACTCGAGTCTAGAGAGGTCGTCCTTAAAGTATGTAACCGTCTGCTGAGGTAACTCTATCAAACATTGCCACTCAGTACCAACAAAGGACTAGTAGCGGCCCTCCTTCAGCCACTATGCACTTGTCAAGTGCGGTTCATCCATGAATTCCTTGTCGCGAACGATTGTGGTGTGATCCAAGCGGATCCTTAGGTGTCTAAATATTGGCGTAAGAAGACTCCCCACTGGCTCTCTCTTTGCTCATATTCACTTGAATGGGTTTTCTTAAATGAGACTAGGTTCTCAACAAATACAACTCCCAAGTTGACCAGATAGTCATCGGTCGGTCCTTGAACATCGTTGATCTAGACCAATTCTCTAAATGAGTAGTACAATAGTGTCAACTCCTTCACCCTCACCTTGTTCTACTCGATCTTGCACAACAGCACGTTGGCAAGGGCCGTAACGAAATAGTGCATGATCGGATGGCAAATATAAGTCTGAGTGGCTGCCTTCGAGGTACATTTCCTAGTAGCCAATAGTTCCTAGAACTCTGCTTGCCCAAGAAATGAAGAACTTCATAGCGAGAGTACTTATAGTTCTGAAACTCGTAGTTGTCGCAGAGGTCACAAAGCGAGATCATGTATCTGATACCTCTGAAGAATGTCAAAGTTCCTTTGTTTCCCTTTTGATCCTCGCGTTGGCGTAGGTGACTTGAACTATAGCCATGAACTGCCTGACAACGTCGGGATAGAGATTGTATGGCTTTGTATCCATAGTGCTCATGCCTAGCTCTCTGAACATCTCCTTCAAGTCAGACTGAAAGCCCAATTTCTTCACAACAATCATATCGACAAAATGCATGGGCTCAATGGTAACGCCCTGCAAGGCATTGTAGTACAAATTGTCATAGTCGTCCCACTTCTCAGATATCTGTCAATGGATGTATGCTATGTCTGGCACAACAGCTCGAGGTTTCTTGAAGTGTTCCACAGTCTCAATCATGTCATCTTCTTCTTTTGGCCAAGAAAGATGGCACGACATAGGTGGCAGTCCGAAGCTCTCTTCTCTAGAATAATGAACCATAGGTTATAAAACTGATGAAAACCCTAATAATAGTCTAATACTCTGCCATAGACTCGTTGTGCAATTCCTGGAACTTCTGGGAAGTTCTTGTAATTTTATCAAATCATTATTAAACTAACGGAATGATGCGGTGTCAATCGACACATATGAGATAGTGTTTGTCGATGCTTATCGTAACAACAAACTCCAACTTTAAGTTTCCAAGAGAGCTTTCCTCAAAGCTGCATAATGATCCAAAATCTCCATTCACTTGCAATAAGTACATAGACCTGAAAGACTCTAATACAACTCCAAACACATGTAAAAAACTCTAAAACATACTTTTATCATGTGTAAAAACATGTAAAATCTAGGAGATATTAGACATGAACCTGTTATTTATCAGCATGCTACAAAATGAAAGATCTCAATTGGAAAAAGGGTGAGATCTAAGAAGACATATGTTCTCAAATCCTTCAGAAGTGAAGCCAAAAAAGCTGAGCTTACTGAGTTTCACAATAGGGTGAAAAAGATTCCTAAGGATATGTCTTTTGAGGATTCATTTTATCAGTACATGCTTGGCATGTTCTTCAAGGTAAGCAAAAAGACAGATAAGGTATTGAGATGTTGTTTCATATAGCCAGGTTTGAACTAAAGAAGATAGCGAAGAAGAAACTATATCCTGGAAAGTTTGTAATTCCTTATTGTGTTGAGGACTACGATTTCCCAATGATCTATGCGATATTCGATCTGCAGTCAACATCATAGCCAAACACCTTGTCGATTTTTTGGGATTAAAGGTTGAACCTCCTACAAATTGCTTCACCTTTGTAGATAACTCCAAGGTGAACTCATGAATAATCAGGAATGCGGAAGTAGAGGTTGGGAAATGCATTTTCCATGTTGACTTTAATGTTATGGATTTCAAAGCAGGGTGACAAACTTTTTGTTGCTTGGAAGAGCCATCATGGCCTCAGTAGGAGCAGTATGCAATCTGCAGAAGAACAAGTTGTGTCTGGTGAACGTTGACAAGAACGTCTTCTATGATCATATTCCTAAGAACATAGATCAAGAAGTTAACCCTTACATAGAAAAGTCTAAAGATCCAGCACTTGCAGCTGATTTACGTTGTGAGACTGCAATATCTGCATTTGTGTCGATCAACACCATGTTGGTGTCAGTTGACACCCTTGGGATTTTGGGCAGGACGAGACTAAAAACCTAAGTCAGGGGAAATGCTAAGAATAAGAAAAGAACAAGAATGAGAATGTAGACTTCTTGACACTAGTCCTTTTTCCAAGCTTAGAAGGAAGTCTTGAGTATAAGGTGCGCAACAGAGGTGGTTTACAACCCTTTACCAAGATTCGAGTGATATATACTCTAGATCTAAGAGACAAAGGGGAAGTTTCTACAAGGAGCTTCATTGTCTGCATCAACGAAATGAGGAAGAGTGACACTGAGACTTGTTTTGGAACAAGTTCTCAAATTTTTCTAGACGGAATCTAAGATCCAAAAGTCAAACTAAAGACTAAAAACAAGCAATGAGTGGGAAACATCCCACTATTAGGTAATTTTCTTATTCAAAAACGAGAGGAAGACATGTCGAGTACCAGCATCGACCAACACCTGACTAGTGTTGGCCGACACCCCCTTTCTACATGAGCATTGAGCGACACCTTGTTAGTGTCGTTTGACACTTAACCCGTTCTCAGGTACGAATTCACGTTTACTTTATTTTTATTTCAATTTTTATTTATTTATTTCGATATTTTCATATTGTATAACACTGGGGACAATATTGTTTAAGCCTGGAGGAGGTTTTACTTACATTATGCTATGTTTTGAGTGTCAGTGAGTCGTTTAATAGAGTCTTAATGGGATCATGAACTTTTTTTTTGGAACTAACTGCCTAAACAATCTCTAGCACAATTGTTTGAGTTAATGTACCGAATAGAAACACTAAAGTGGATCGACATGCCAGTGACATCCATATTGTTTAATATTTTTGAAGGAACCAAATTTGACCTCCAACATAACCTACATCAAATCTCTTGTCTTGGGGCTTGGTATACATTGTATCGGATTCCTCTTTAGGTTTGGAAGGTAAAATTTTGTGTTTCTGGTTCCCCTCTTTCTCCCCTTCAGCGCAAAAAGAAAAGAGAGAAAAAATGAAAACAAAAGAATGGGATATTGGTTAAAAAGAAGTGAACAAGATCTAGTGGCAGCCAACATTAGAAATTGATTCATGGAAGCCTATCCAAAAATCTCAGTTTATTTTAAAAAAATAAAAAGATATCCTTCAAAGAAAGGAGACATTGACTGAGTGAAGCGGGCAAATAGAAAGAAAAGAAACCAGAGAAGATTGCATATATTCAGACACATGTTTGGGTAAGAGTTCATGTGTCTCGTGATCAATACTCTCAAGGTGAGCCTACACATTTATTTCATAAATGAGGTTAATAGAGGGGTATGTGATATGTTGTGTGGTGAGATGTGGGCTGGATGGTAAGGTTGCTAAGCAAAGATCAAGTACATGGAAGTGACTTCTAAGTTTGGTACTCATAGGGCGTGGCTTGGAACATTAGAGGTGATGGTGGTGGTTCTAAAGAAAGGTGAGTTCCCATATTTTCAAACATCTTTCACGTGTTCACTCTATGTTTTGTTTGAGGGAAAGCAAAGAATAAGTCTGGGAGAGTTGATATACCATGGTTTTCCCGGTTTTCGACCATGTCATAAGTCCTTCATTGAGTCATTATGTTGTTTTTGAGTATTTTTAGGGTCTTTTTAGTTTTAGGTACGTTTTGGAGCATTCCGGAGATTATGAAGCCTTTTGGAGCATCAAATGAAGAGAAGCCAAAGTAACAAAGGTTCATCTGCATTAGCGAGAAGACGTTTCTTCTGAGAGAAAAGCCGAACGTCACAGGGGAAGGAAAAAGAAGACGTCCCAGGTGGAGTCCGGACTTCGGGATTCTGGGGCATCCGATCTTCGCGACCAGCAGATTGGCACGAATGTGAACCTACCTGTCACCGATGAACCAACGTTGGAGGCAGATCTGGGAGTACCCGATGGCACGAGGGGCAGCATTACTCGGAGACCAAGATTTCGTTCCCCGACCGGGTTGTTTTCTTGTATGAAGCTGACGTTCCGCTGATCCATAATGGCTCAGAGTGCGCCAAACTGGTCCGGAAAATTAGAGGTGGTCTAGACTGCCTACCAGACGTCGATGCCCTGGTGTTTAGAGATGCATATGTCGATGCGGCTCGCAACAAGTTACTGGTAAATTTATTGTTCTCTAAACTGCTGTGCGAGATACGCTCTAGATACTCATCCCAAGGCGACCTTTTGCTTTGCAGGCCGAAGGCAGCATGAACTTCCTGGTGGAGAAATATGACTCTGACCTAAAAGCGACGTTCGCTCAACTGGGAAGGGTTGAGGAGAAGGTTTCGGCCAAGAAGGGGTGCATCGTCTCCCTGAAAAAAGAGATGAGGGATGCCCTCGAGGAAATCGCTCGAGAAAGAGATGACGCGGTTAGCCAGGGCGTGTCTCAGGAGAAGAGAGCTCATGATCTTTCGTGTGATCTTCAAGCATTGAGGACTGCGATGGAAGAAGCCCGGGGTGAGAATGCTGCTTTAGAAGCAGAAAGGGATATGTTGAAACGAGAAAAGGATGAAGCTCATGAAAGACACGCGATGGAGGTTGCACGTCTCAGGAATTCTCGGAGCTTCGAGGTCACACGCGAGCGGGTGAGGGTGGAGACTGCCATGATTTCCAAGTGCAATTGTTGGTTCGACAAGATCCATGAACGGGAATCTCGCTACGACGCTTTTGATACTGCAAGATGCCTCTATAGCCAGGCCTTCGGAACAAGGAAATGTTTGCAGATGCTTAAGAAGAGGGGTGGCGATATCCCGCAAGAGACTGTGGACTTTTTTACTGCAGAGGAGGAGAGGATCAAGGAAGATGCAACCCGTTTGGAAATCGGAGCCATCCTAGAGTCTGACTTGACTCTTTCTCCTTTGGTTCGTGAGTCGCCATTTCTGAACAGGGATCTTCTTGCCGGGCTAGATCCTTTTGGGTCAAAGGTCGATCATATCAGCCCGAAGACGGCAGTCAGCCTCCAGACCCGAAGTCGTTTCCTCGGGGAACCCTTTGGCAATAACACTAAGGATCCCTCGAATTGTGGCGGGAAAGGTTGTGGTTTATGTTTTCGATGCCACAGCAGATGAGGGTCATTTCGATCCCGATGAGGCCGAAGAGGACCTGAGTGTCGGATCACCGGTCAGGCTGGAGGATGATAATGCCAGATCCTTGGGCGAGGAAGGGTTGGAGACTAGCAGATCTTCCTGGATTTGTGGCGGATGCTCTGAAGGGTCCTTCTGAGGAAAGCAATCCGGTCAAGGAAGGTGGGCTTGATGGAATCAACAACTAGTTCTCCTTTTTCGCCTTTAGTTATTACATCTTCATCTTTTCTGTCTTTTCCTTGGCCCTTCGAGGCCCGTTGTATGTTCTGGACCTTTTTATTATAAAGAAAATTCCTTCATCATTTAAGATAGCTAACTTTTTTGTTTTAAGATAGCTCCCTGCTTAAAGTAATTCGTTTAGTCGTTTGCCGACAAGAATTATCAAGATATTTGACTGTTGGGCCATTTTTCTGTAAGTCGTGGTTGAGACTTAAGATTTTCTAGGCCATGGTTTTAATTAGAATTTTCCAACCCTTAGTTTTATTTGAAGTAACTTGTTTTGTCGTTTAGCCGCCAAGAATCATCATAGCGTTCCCATCGTGAGTCAACTGCGGGAACTTATAGTACATACAAGAATGGGTTTTTTTCGGCATCAAAGTAATCATTCGACCTTTTGTTGGCTAGACCTTGCACGAAAGATTATCGACGGGACGAAGAATTATTGTCTTCTTTTGTTAGAAATTGATATGGTTGGGATCCTCGGATACGTGTCTGATCAGGACGTATCCTTTCGTCGGACCCGAGTGCTGGTACGTGACCTGAAGCTTAGCATATTTTGCTTTACCCGACCGTTAGCATTGCTATTTTTGGGAGGCACTTCGTTGTGAAGAGTAAAAGTAACTATGAAGTGCATTTACTCGACTCCGCCAGTCTGTTTCTTTCTCTAAAATTTTCCTCAATAAAGAGGACGGGATTGGTTGGTTTGGTTATAGCTGGACCCTGATGGGCTGCCTACGTACCCTGGGAGGGGATCAAGCCAATCGTAGTTCGTTCTATCGAGTAAAAGTGGATTTTGGGCGCATATACTCGTTTTTTTTTGTCGGGTAAAAGTGGTCTTTTGGGAGCATTTACTCGTTTTTTTTGCCGGGTAAAAGTGACGTTTTGGGCACATTTACTTGTTTTTCTTTACTCGGTTTATATGTAATATTTTTGAGGTTCTTCGAGTTCCATGAGTGTGGTACGGTGTCTCCTTGCGATGTCTCCAGTCGATATACGCCGGGTTGGACGACTTGACTGATTTAATAAGGGCCCTCCCAATTCGTTCCGAGTTTACCTGCTTTCCACTCCTTGGTGTTTTCTAACACCTTTCGCAACACTAAATCACCGAGGTTGAGAGGACACGACTTAACGTGTGTATTGTAGTAACTTTTTATTTGATGATGGTAGTTTTGGATCCGTAGAAGGGCTTGGTCTCACATTTCTTCGATCTGGTCTAAGGCGTCCAGCAGCATGTCGCGATTGAGACTATCGAGATAAGGGATTTTACCTCGTCTTAAACTTGTGACGTCTACTTCGGCAGGTGCCATTGCTTCAACCCCGTATGCCAAGGAAAATGAGTGGCTTTTGTTGCTCCCCGGGGCGTTGTTCGATACTACCACAAAACCCCTTTGAGTTCGTCGGCCCACGATAATTTTTTTCAAGTAAAGGTGTTTTTTGATGTCATCGATTATTAGCTTGTTCGAGGAATCGGCATGACCGTTGCCTTGCGGGTATCAGGGCGTCGAGGCGCTGAGGTGAATCGTCCATTGTTCTCATAAATTCTTGAAATTGCCTGACATGAATTGAGTTCCGTTTTCGGTGACGATTTTGTAGGGTAAGCTGTGTCGGCAGATGATATTTTCCATACGAAACTCTGAACTTCCTTGTTAGTGACCTGGACAAAAGACTCTGCTTTTACCCACTTTGTGAAATAGTTGGTTAGGACTAGGACGAATCGTGTCTGTCGGGAATTAGGGAGGGGGCCGATGATGTCCATTCCCCATCGCATGAACAGATAAGGGGTGGTTGTTGTCCGTAGCAGCTTGGTTGGACAGTGGATATTGGAAGCATGCCGTTGACACATATCACAATGTCGTGTGTACTCTTCGCATTCAGTATTCATCGTTGGCCAGTAGAAAACAAGGCTCTTGACTTTGAGGGCCAGTGCTCTTCCTCATGAATGGCTGCCAGCGGCGCCATCGTGTGTTTATGCCATTATGAGCCTTATAGCATCGCCGGCGATGCACTTGAGTAATACCTTGTTCGCGGTCCATCTGTGTAGCTCACCGTCAACGACGACATAATGTGCGCTGCGTGCTTTGAGTCGCCTGGCTGCCCATTTTTCTTTAGGCAGCGAGTTATGCGCGAGATAGTCGATGAACTCGGTTCTCCAATCGAGATTTGGCTGCTCTTGATTTTGCTTGGTATCCGGGTTTTGTATGTCTCTTGGAGCTTCGACGATTGGGGCGAATAGAAGGTGGCCTTCCATGGGTAAGTCGATACTTGGTTTTTCTATTCGGTGAATCAGGATGGTTCATTTGACTTTGTCGCGGAGTTTGCTGCCTAAGGCGGCAAGAGCGGCAGCGCACACGTTCTCCCTTCTAGGGACTTTTGTGAGCTCGAAGTTGTTGGCGAGTGATTGGACCGCTTTGAGGTAGGCATCCATTCGCTGATTGCGCGTGTCATAGCCGTCATTGAATTGGCTTGTGACGAGTTGAAAGTCTCAATAGGCGCTTAGTTTCTTGGCTTTGACGAATTTGGATAGTCGGAGTCCGGCGATGAGGGACTCGTACTCCGCCTTGTTATTGGAAGCAGCGAAGCCGAATGCAAACGACTGTCTAATCAGCTTTTTAGTGGGCGATTGAAGTTGTACTCCTGCTTCTGATCCCTTGGTAGTAAAGGAACCATCAACATGCAAAATCCAGTTGGTGCTTGGGAGGATGAGATCTTGTTCGAACTCTAGTGGTAGTTCGATTATAAAGATGGCTAACACTTGGGATTTTGCTGCGGTTAAATTTTTGCAAATGATGTTGTACTGGCTGAGTTGGATTGCCCATTTAGATAGACGGTCAGATCGATTGGTGTTCTGCATTACCGTACACAACGGCTGGCTCGTGAGTATTTCGACTGAGTGTGATTGGAAGTGTGGCCTGAGTTTCCTTGCAAAAATGACAATAGCGAAGGACATCTTTTACATAGTGGGATAACGAGTCTCTGGATCGGTCATGCGTTCACTCGTGTAAAAGATTGGTCGTTGTTCGCTGCGGTTATCTCTGACGAGGACACTGCTAACGAATGTCGGTTAGACAGCGATGTAAAGCGCAAGTATGTCGCCATTTTCTGGTTTAAACAGCACGGGGGGGGGGAGATGTGACCTATTGCTTCAGTTTAGTTAATGCTTCCTCGTATGTCTCATCCTAGACGAACTTCTTGTTCCCACGTCGTAGATCGTAGAATGGGAGGCATTTAGCAGTTAATCGGGATATGAATCGATTTAAGCGCTGCAATCCTACTGATAGCCGTTGAACTTCCTTGCTATTCTTCAGGCTGGAAGGTCGAGTATAGCAGAAATCTGTTTGGGGTTAGCTTGTATCCCCCTATGCGTTACGATGTAGCCTAGAAATCCCTCCGACATAACACCAAAAGTGCATTTAGCTGGATTCATTTTCATGTCGTAGTCGTTGAGCGTTTTGAAGCAACCTTGTAGATGTTCTAGGTGATCTGTCGCGTGGAGCGATTTAACCAACATATCATCGATATACACTTCCATCGAAGTTCCCAACCTATCAGCAAACATCCGGTTCAAAAGTCGTTGATAGGTTTCACTGGTGTTTTTTGGGCCGAAGGCCATAAGCTTATAACAATATGTCCCTCGATCAGTGATAAAAGATGTCTTCTCGCGATCATCAGGATGCATCATTATTTGGTTATAGCCTGAAAAGGCGTCCATGAAAGTAAGAAGCTCTTTGCCGGGTATCGATTCGACAAGTTTATCGATGTGGAGGAGCGGTTAGCTATCTTTTGGGCACGCCTTATTGAGGTCGGTAAAATTGACACATACACGCCACTATTCGTTCTTCTTCTTGACCACTACAGGGTTCGCCAGCCATTCTGGGTATCGGAATTTGGTGATCAAGCCAGCTTCGAGTAGTCGTTCGACATCTTCATTTACTGCTTTTGACCTTTCCAGATCGAGCTTTCGTCGTTTTTGCCTGATTGGCTTGAAGGTAGGGTCCACATTTAGCTCGTGCGTGATGATAGCTCGATCGATACCACACATATTTGAAGTTGTCTAGGAAAAAGTAGAGGAATTTTGTTTGAGGAATTCAATTCATCGAGGAGGTATGCGCCAATCCTGATGACTTTACTCGGGTCGGTGTCATCGATAGATAACTCTTAAATTTCTTTTTTCTGTGGGTAAGATTTATCGGTTTGGGCCCACCTGCTGGTTTGTGGGGAGATCGAGTTGACATGAGATGTTGAGCGTTGAAGCTTGACAGTAGCGATCAAGAGGTCCCGGGCAGCTTACTAGTCTCCTTGCAGAGTATGAATTTGTCCATCCAGCCCAAGGAATTTGATGCACTGGTGGTATGTCGACGAGACTGCCTTCATTAAGTGTATCCATACCGAGAATGACGTTGTATGGGGTCTGTGCTTATAATCGAGAATTTGATTGTGCGGAGAACTCCGCACGTGTACACCAGTAGGCGGATTGTTCCTATCATTAACATAGAAAACCCATTAAAACCGGCCAAGGATCAGGAAGAGGGTTTCCTGTTGCGCAGGTCAATCCCCATTTTTTCGAGGGTGTCGTGGAAGATGAGGTCGACAGAGCTGCCCGTTTTAATTATTACCTTGGTAAAATCGCATGTGCCGATCCCGAGCTCCATGAGGAGTGAGTCATTATGCGGCATATGAACGCCAAAGGCGTCTTCAGCCGAGAACATGATCAGTTGATCGTTCTCAGGCCGAGCATGCCACTTCTGCAAAGTTGCTGCTCACCGACGATAGTCTTTAATTGATCCTACAGAGTCTACGCAATGGGGTGAACCGCCCATAATTACATTCAGTTGTAATTGGTGCTTACTTCGTTTTGCTTGTATGCGAGTACGCATGTCGCTGGGCATCGAAGCGAGATTTTGCATCTTAGGCGACTTAGCCTACTGGAGTTTACTCCGTAAGTCGCAGTCTTTTTGTCGGTTGAGGGTTATTCGCAGGTCATCCGTGCTGGCGTTAAGCTTGTCACGCAGATTGAAGATGTGAGAGTTTGTTTTTTGTTCGGGTATTGATGCGAGAGTGATTTGCTTGGTTCTTGACGCGTTGAGGAACGTTCAAAGATCAGATTTGTTGTCGTGATAGCCTTCAGGAGTGATGGACTTGCGCTTCATTCAGGAGCATAAATCATCGCTTTGACAAGGGGTCATTGTTTATCGCATCAATCATGTTCGTAAATCGATGGGTTAAAACGGTATGTCATCGTCAGATGAGTCTTCTGGTTGGGCCAAGATCACTTTAATGCGCCTGCGGTTTCTCGACTGTTCCTCGTCAATAGGGGTATCATCTTTTTCTCGCTCTGGTGGTAGGACCGCGTCTCCTTTATCGTGAAGTTTGCCTTGCGAGGTTTTACCATGAGATCGTTGAACCTTTTTTCCTTGTTTTTACTCCAACTTTTATTTATTTAGGCCTTTGTTTTGGTGGTTCAATCTTTCTGTTACCGCTGTTAAAGGACGCGAGCAACGCTTCATGGAGCTGTTTTCACTCCTTTGTGTCGTGGCCTCTGATCTTGTGGTATTCATAGTACTTAGTTATGTCGACCAAGTTCGAAGACGCAGAGGGAGTTTGACATTTGTGCTCTGGATTTCTTTCCCAATGGTTCCATTCTTTTTCTCGGACGACGACCGTGGATGCGGGTATATTGTTGTCGTCGACAACGTAGACAAATCCTTTTTTACGGTCGCTTCTCTCGGCAGGTGCATGCTGGCGTGGCTCCTGTCGTGTGTTGGTTGTTTTTGTTGGTACATGCTTCAACGCGTTATGCTTACTGAGGATCGCTCGGATGTCTTCCATATGGATGAAATTGTTGGACCGAGCAATAGCTTCCTAGATAGAAGTTGTTGGGTGCCGATATAAGTCGTCGCCAAATTTACAGTGCACCCACAGAGTATTCATCAATACGTCGACGGCGATGTTATCAGGTATGTTAATAGTGGAAACGAAAGTCTTGAATTTTTCCATAAAATCGCGGAGACTTTGAGTTGAAGATTGGGACATTTTCCATAAGTAGGAAGCGGTCGCTCCTTGCCGAGTGAACATTATATAATGTTTTAGAAAAGTCGTTGAAAGGTCGCAGAAGCTATCGACGGAGTTCTCTGGGAGGCGCAAGAACGATGTTAGCGCTGGCCCAGTGAGACTTTCGACGAATAACTGGCAAAAACCAGCCTCCTTTTCTTCATCGGCGAAGTTGACTCTTCCCATTGCTATGTTGAAAGGCGTCATGTGGTCTGTAGGATCCGACTCACCGGAGTACGAAGGTAGACGAAACTTTTCCGTAGAGCGGAGTCGTACATCACTGATGCGACGGGAGAACGATCATCTGGATGTTGCAGCGAGGACCCGGTCGATTTGGGGAGCAGAGCTCGTAACGTGATGAATCTTTGAGCTGATTTTGAAGAGAGAGAGTTTGAGAGCCGCAATTTCTCGGACAGTAGCTTCGCTCGCGAGTACATGATCCGAGTTGTCGGATTACGTTCCTCGAATCTGGTTGCCGGGTTAGTGTGAAATAGCTGGTGACGTATCGTTGGGCGGTTACTGGTCATGCCGGAGGGGAGGGCGAGAGCGACTAGTTTTGCGTAGGTCGCTTTTTGAATTTTTTCTTGTTGTGCGAGACGCGCCATAATGGTGTCCATGAGATTCGTCGCAGCTTGTGATGCGGCGTCGGTAGTAGGCTCCGGTTCGTTTCCAGAAGTGGAGCTAGGATTAGTCATCGGGGTTTTTTCTTGCTTTTTGGCTAGCCCCACGGTGGGCGCCAATTGTTTGAACCGAGTTTGTATAGGAAGAACGAAACTCGTCAGTGGGTTTGTCACAAAGGTGCTTTTCATATTCAGAATATGTTTGTTAATGTGAAAAAGGAAATATACAGGAAGGAAAGATGACTGGTGCTCGTTAACTAGCCAGAAACGTACAGATCGCCCAAAAGAGAAATAAAAAACCCTAGTTTTAGCTGTCTCGCGCCGTGTCCCTTCTTTGCTCCTCTTGGCCTTCCTCTTTATACCTTCGAACGGATACCTAGGTCAACTCGTCTTAATGGGCCTTCGCGCATCGGGCCGGATGGGAAGGGCGATGAAATGCTGCTTCGAGCCGGATATCCTTAGTCGCTCCAACGAGTTGGTCACTGGTCGCGTTAGCCGGCTATAAGTAGTTTGTAGCCAAGCCGAATTAGCCGCGAGCCGAGCTTAACGATTCAAACCTGACGGGCTAGACCAGCTATTTCACGAGTCCGTGGAGGATGCAATCCTTCTCCTACAACAACAATGACATCTCCCAATAGAATCCAAGGAAAATTTGAGGTCCAAACATCTCCTTGTTATGTCGTACTTCATTCCAGAGAGTTATTTTGTACGCTATGAAATTAGAGACATCTATGCACATACATACAAAAATTCCACCTCTAGTGGTTTCCAATCACATCGTGATCTTTGAGGACTTTTGTAAAAACTGTAACAATTAATTCAATTGACCAAACAAACCAAACCGATGATAACCATAGTTTGTTTTGAAACTCCAGTTCGGAAAAACACTACTGATAATACCTGAACTTTTCTCTTCATTCACTCTCGTCTCAAGAAGAAAACCGAATGTTAGTTTACGAACTTTGTAACCGGGAATTAACTACCTCGTGTTTTCGCTTTTTGTTAAAACTCCAAGGACGTCATTATCATTATCTTTGTTGTGTTTGTTTTGGCTGTTTGTTTTTCTTTTGTTCTCTCTGCTCTTGTTTCTTATTCCCTGCACGTTTCTTTTGACTGGTGGCATGTTTGAGTTTCGACATTTTTTCTTTGATATCCATGTCAGAAGCCATAGAATTATCATCCTTCATTGCTTCATCATTTCTCTCTTCTATTACTGTGATTTCGCCTTCCTCTTGTTTCCCATCATCCTCAATGATATCAGAGAGAACATTAAAACATGATGATCAAACCTCATTGCTTATAGGATCATCGTAAGGTAACTTATTTGAAGATCATGCTTGCATACTTGGTGAGTTCTGAAGAGAAACCTTTCCTGATTTGGTGGCCAATGTCCAATAATTTGCTGAGCCACCATTACCAGTGGTTGTCTTGAGTTTACGTCGTTATTAATCTCATCTCGTATGAGTTTGTTATGACGATCATCATCAATTGTGTTTAGAGTCTTAGTGAGTTTCGTCTCTGCTGGAATCATCACACCATTTGAAGATGT